>JAQRGC011896888.1:0-10058 GCA_028659135.1 Plantago lanceolata
AGCATGAATATATAGAGTTCATGCACTGTTTTAAAGCTTACCAAGAACATGCGACTTCAGGTATACAATTTGTTTGTAATTTATTTGTCTTATAAGAAATTTTATTGCTTATTTTCATCTAAATAAGTGGCCAATTGATTTTGGTGTTGTTATTTCAGTCGGGTGGTACTCCAGATGAGGTAGAAGAAATCTGGCAGATTGCTAATTGGTTGTTGAGCATTGAGGATTGCAATGTTGGGGAAACGAATGATGGGGAAGTCGACTTTGATCTCCCCGGTATATTCTTATTCGAGATGCCGCAGATCCTATCTCCGCTATTGTGGACGACACTTATCCTTACCTGTTGGACCATGTCGGAGATGGAGCTTATTTTCAGGACATGGCTATTCTTGCTCCTACGAACAACGCCGTTCAGGAGATTAATGATCACGTGATGTCTAGGTTGATGGGCGATGTCACCGAGTACATGAGCGTTAATAGCATATGTCCTGATGAGGGTGAAGTTAATCGAGCGGACGTCTACTCTGTTGAGTTTCTCGATACTGTCAAGGCGTCAGGTCTCCCAAATCATTGCATTAGGCTTGAGGTGGGATGCCCCATCATGTTGCTGCGGAACATTGATCAGTCTGCTGAACTCTGTAACGGGACCAGGTTGATTGTTACCAAGTTGACGACGCATATTATAGAGGCCAAGATGATATCTGGGAAGAATGCTAACTCAAGGGTGCACATCCCGTGTATTTCTCTTTATTTTTCGCCGTTTCTATCTTTTTTTCCTCTTTTTGTCCTTCTTTTTTATCTCCCCGCCTTATACCACGGGTCTCAAACTAGTGAGTAATAATAAGAAAAAGTATATTCCCAAATGAATCCATGAAAGCAAAGCCACCAATCTCCAACATCCGTGGCATTTTCACATCCTTGAGAGAAATTAGCTTTCGTGCCTTTCTCTTCTTCTTCTGCAATTTTCTTCACATACTCGCTTCACCTTCAAATTTTACTACTACTATAGCTATAGCTCCGTTTCTCTGCATCTTTCTTGCCTTAAAGAAAAAAGAACAAACACAATACAATTGGTAGAGATGGCTCAGACGATTTTGAAGCCAGAAAACAGCTTCTTCAAACTCCCACGTCACACCAGGCTCAAAGGCTCAACCTATAGAGCTCTAAGCTTGAACCCTTTACCCGTGAAGCGACACAGAGTTGTCGTTTGCAGTGTAAAAGAGAGCGAAACTGACAGTTTTGCCGAAAGTCAGAGAATAGTTGAGTTGAAGAAGAACAAGGGTATTCTTGGAAATGTTGAACTTGGAGAGGATGATGAAGTGGGTCTTAATTTGAATTGGCCACCATGGAAGAATCTCCCTCTTAGATACACTCTCATTGGAACTACCTCCCTAGCATTTGTTGTTTGCAACATGGATAAGGTCACTTCCTTTCTTTCTTTTGTTTGTTTTGCTTATTATGGTTGGTAATTTTTCATAGTTTATCTTTTTTTCGGATTAATTTTACATGTTTTGGTTAGTAGTGTGGAAATGGTTTTACTATTGGGGCAAAGATATTTGCAGTGTATCTTGGTAGCTAGTTATACTTGTTTGTGATTTGGATGTATTAGTAGTGATGGCAATGTGATGAAAAATTTGAGATGGAATTGATATGGGGAGTTGAGGGTAGGCGGCTGGACCGCTGGAGTTTCGGTTTAACTAACTTCCATGCTTGCGTATAGGTGAATTTGAGTATTGCGATCATTCCCATGTCACATCAATTTGGTTGGAATGCTTCTGTGGCTGGACTGGTGCAATCGTCTTTCTTCTGGGGTTATGCACTCAGTCAATTGCCTGGTGGTTGGCTTGCAAAGGTTTTTGGTGGGAGGTTAGTTTTTTAGGTCCAACTCTGCTATGTGAGTTTTACTGACAAGGCATTAAGGCTAGATTGTAGTTGTATTTCCTTGCTCGTTTTTGCTTCATGATGAAAGCGTTTCTGGTTTGTCCCGGCAATGACAGTATTTTGGAGTAAATGAAATAACAATCCAACTTGCTTGGTTTTTAATCAGTCACCTTTCTCATGCAGAAAAGTTCTTGAATTCGGAGTCCTATCTTGGTCTTTGGCTACGGCACTGGTTCCTGCTGTTGTCGGTTTTATGCCAGGGCTTATTTTTACCAGGATTTTGGTAATTTTCGATGGTCTCTGGAACTCATAAAAAAAAGGAGGAAAACTATCAGCTTAAGTATCTTATTGATGCATGACCATGTTCTGATTTTGCAGCAACTTAAGCAGGGCTAAACAAGTTCATCTATAGAGTATAGATTAACACATGCAGTGCAAAATCTTATCTGCCTCTCTTAGGAACTGACCCGGTGCATCTGATAATTTCAGGTTGGGATTGGTGAAGGTGTTTCACCTTCAGCTGCCACTGATATGATAGCAAGGTACGCTGTTTGACCACTGGATTCATGAATTTAATGCGCAAACATGTAAATAATGCACAAGTAGCAATTGAAGAACCAAAAAAAAAAATAAAAAAAAAAAATGAAGAGAAAGTGAAGCTGCTAAAAATTAGTGATCTTGTTTGTCAATGTTGTACGATACACATATGTTGTTGGTTAAACTATTTGTTAGATTTCAATTTAATATTGCTGAGTATATTTGACTAAATTTGAGGGAACAGTAAGTAACTCCGTTGGTTATGTGGGTGTCTTGGTGCGAGGCCTGGAAACAGCTTCCTTTCGGAATGCTGCAAGAATAAGGTTTGATTATACCATATGCCCCACCCCCCTCGTCCGAATCAATCCCTGCAGATCTGAGAGCATATCATGGATGGGGTTCTTTCATTTAAGTGATTGAGATCGTAGAGTAGACATGTTCTTATTGCCCCCATATAATAGAGATTTTATTAGAATGTTACTTATCAGGACAGTATATTAGTTTTATAAGTTATTCGATAAATTTTACGCCTCCATATAGTAGTATATGTATTAAAATACTTACAAGTTATAGTTGCACTAGTGTGGAACTGTATATATTGAGATAGTATAGAGTACACTTTATGCCTGATGAGTTGTTTGGTTGCAAGCTACCTGTTAATCATTGCAAGCAAGCAATGTGACCTGCCCATGATTTATTAATAAAGATCAATGATTTGATCATTTGACCTGTTTTCTTGTATCATACCCATTTTTCTTATTATGTTTTGATTGATTGATGTTTTGCAATAAAATTTTGAGATCGAAGTTGGATTGGTTTTGGTTTAGACTTTGTTTGTTACTGAGATGTTGGTAGAATAGTGAGAAAAGTGGGCACCTAGATATCAATTTGTTAGTTACAGTACTAAAAGAGCATGGTGTAAAGAAGCTTGTTGGTTTGATATCAGATGGATTATAAGTATGGCTTGTTTGGGGTAGATGTGAAATTGTAACGGTGTGACAGGATGTTTAATTATGATTCTTCTTTTACATGTGAACTGTGAATCCTGGATCACATTTCCACTGGTTCTATCATTTATTCAGACCTAAGATTCCGACAAGATACTGTTTTTACATTTTGTTTCATGATTACAGTGACTTCTTATTTTATATTTATTTAATAAATACAAACTCATGCACAAACAGTACACCACTACCTCCTGGCACTGCAAATTTCAACCTCTTTGCCACTTGCATGTCTCCTTGGACCTTGGGTGCTGCATTTGTAGTCACTAACATCCAAATTATTGCAGGTCAATACCAATAGAAGAGCGATCACGTGCAGTATCGTTTGTTTTTGGTGGTCTTAGTGTTGGAAGCGTATTAGGGTAATAACCTTTTGATACTGCCTTGAAGTTTTCTCTCATAATCTATTACTTGTGGTTTAGTAGTTGTATATTCACTACAAAAAGTAGCAGCTCCATGTTGAACCCTTCAATAAAAGTGGTGAAGTTAATACTTAATGCTTTCTTGATAAGTTCAGTTGATGTGTATTGGACTACGAAAATGTCATAGCGACTTTGGATATACCCATATAATCATAAGCATATATTTTTCTGCTTGTGTTCTCCTTCCGTTTTGCAAAGTAACAGAAGGGTGTAATTGTAGTTTAGCAGTATGACAAGAACGCCAAGTCGTCTATAACGTTGGGATGCAACTAATTCTTCTCGTTTTGCAAATCGCAGGCTTCTATTGGCTCCTCCACTTATACAAACCTATGGCTGGGAATCCGTATTTTACATTTTTGGCTTCCTAGGTCTAACATGGTAAGATATTGTACGAGTTAAGATCACGGTACCTTTTCTTTGGCTGAACATTTAATTAATGGGAATAAGAGTATGAAGAGTATTGCTCTGAATATGCAATTTCATTGCAGAAACATAATCTACTCTACTCTTTCTGTTCAATACAGTAATATAGAGTCCTACTTCACATGTGAAGTTTTATATGGACATAATATAGAACTGATTGATGTGTTAAGATGCATTCTCACTATGTTAACTCTTTGAACCTTACTGCAGGTTTACAGGATTTCAGTTCGTTCAAAAAGATCAAACTTCTCCTAGTGCAACTCATGTTTCATGTATGCTACATTTCCTTTTTCTGTTTCTGCTCAAATGTTTTCTATTTGTTTTATGACACCAAATGGGTTCTTATAGAATCCATTTCACCAATTAGTAGCTCTCGAGTTTCTAAAAGGTTCTTATGACAGGGGGTCTTAGTGTGAGAAACTAACGGAACCCAAGTTTATGTGTTATTTATCAGTTACTCAGGGGTGTCCGTGGAAATATCCCTTAAAACAATAAAATAATAAACTAAAAGTTAATAAGAGACAGAACCAAAGAGGAATGAAAGGAAGCTATATTGCTCCTAGTAATCAAGCTACTTTGTTATATTCACAGACATAGTTGCACATTGGCTAAATCTAGTGATAATCAGTGTGTACTGCCATTTTTATATGTCGAGTGCAAGAGGATAAATTAATCAGAACAATCCTGGTGGTGATTTATTGATTTTTCGTATGTCAAAACCAAATCACGTGAGCTTTTATGTATGGTGTTTCGATCAACATGTTACATTATAGTTTGTGCACTGAACTTTACTGTCCATCTTCTACAGTTCCTCAAGGTGATCCCAGGAACAAGTCACTGAGTTCTTCATTGCAAGAGTTTGGTGGCTCTGCACAGGTCTTTTATCTGCTCTATACTTCCATTTACAAGATGTATAAAAATGCACTAAAATATAAGGAACAATTATGCTAATTGAGAATTGGAAATATCGTCAATTAGCATCTGTCTTTCTGTCTTTCTGTCTTACTTCTCTTGCATATCCATAGGATGTACCCTGGAAAGAGTTTTTCAAAAGCAAAGCTGTTTGGGCTATGATCTATACTCACTTTTGCGGAAGTTGGGGTCATTTTACCTGCTTGTCTTGGCTTCCGACATACTTCAGGTAAACTTTTACGCTTGTCTATAGAACTGGGAAAAACATTTTAAGTATGGGCCATGAGCCCATGACCAACTAGTCGACCTTGACATTCAGAATTCATGAATCAAGCTTCTTTGACAAAGTTGAGCTGGTCCTTTCGCCATTCCCTTCTCCCCGGCTATCTTAGTTTAGTCAACATACTGAGCGAACTAGTGAAGTTATTAACTTTGAGTAACATTGCTTGCAGCGAGGAGCTGAACCTTGATCTTACAGAAGCTGCATGGGTATGTTATGTCTACAAGTATTCTTATTTGTTATAGTATATTTATTTTATTTTCATGTACAAGAATAGACTGGTTATTTTGATTGCCGTCACATGGTCACATCCCCAAATGGCTATTATTCTTCTTCCTCAAATATGATTTTAAAGATAACTGCCAAGTTGTGAAAATCATCTAAATGGTCATGAAAAAAAAACACTTTTTGATTCAAGGCTTCTTATGATGTTATCTCCTTATTCATGTTTCACTGTACACATAAACTTACACTCCTAAAAAACAAATTAGTTTGCCTAAATGAACCTAAACATGGTGTATACACTTCCTTTTTTTAACTAAATGACCCATTACTAGTTGGGCTGGGTCAGTGAGTTCATGTCAGCATTATTCTTTGATTGAATTTGTGTAATTTGTAATAATCTTTCATTATTATGAAAAGTCAGGTTTCGTTGCTTCCTCCACTAGCTTCAATCTTTGTGACAAGCATTGCATCACAATTTGCAGATGACCTAATTAAGAAAGGGGTCGAAACAACAGTGGTAAGTAGAAAAGGGAAGACCATCTAAGTTTCACCCAAGGAAAAGAAAGGACCACCTGACATTTTGTTGTGTTGCATGCGACAGGTACGGAAACTCTGCCAAACTATTGCATTCCTATCTCCTGCAACTTGCATGATTATTTCCTCGGTGGACTTAGGACTGAGTCCCTGGGAGATAGTATTAGTCCTCACAAGTGGCTTAGCACTATCCAGCTTTGCTTTATCAGGTACTTAAATATGAACTCTAGTATCAGAAGGATGATATCTCCTGTAAATGATAAACCTGTCTGTTTCATAATCATTTCTTGACTGTAGGACTATATTGTACTCACCAAGACATATCACCGGAGTATGCTAGCATTCTTTTGGTAAGTAATGAAACAATTGTGTTCTGGCTTATTTTATGTCTCTGGGATTGGAGTGAGAATCTTATACATACAATGTAATTTTCGTATTACGGAATCCAGAATTTGACGCCGTTCATAATAGTTTCCCTTCTCTCCTTTGTTTACGGATGTGAATACTTGGTGCAGAGGATTTTTCTACAAGCTTAGCATGAAATGCACTTTCTTTAGAATTTTTTTCGCAGTACAAACATACAATATTTGAAAAGAAAATGTCTTCCATAAAACACATGCCGATTACGTGCAATATAAGTAGTGCAGGGGAAATGTGCAAACCGATTACCTAGTACATCTAGTGTTCTGTATAGTTGCCATTTCTTACACATGATGTCTGTGTGGTCATTTACCATGTTCACAGAAAATTTAACCCAAAGGATTAATAATGTCAATAAATGTTCTAACCATTGTTTCATGCCCAGTTCTTTAGATCTAATCTTGTACACACAACTACCAGAATTTTCATGTGTATATTTCTATGTTATATCTCTTGTAGGGCATTACCAACACTTTTGGAGCAATACCTGGAATTGTCGGTGTTGCTCTTACGGGGTACCTTCTCGACTCAACCCATTCATGGGGTGTAAGTTACTTTCTGATTACCTAAATTTCCAGTTCCTGCCCTAAGATTAATACCACAACTTGCTATTTAACTGTTGTTTGACACATCCGTCTCTGTTACAGATGTCCCTTTTTGCACCTTCGATCTTCTTCTATCTTACCGGTACAGTAGTATGGTTGGCTCTAGCAAGCAGTAAACCACAAACTTTCTCAAAGAGCGATTAGATATATCACTATCTTGCATACATTGTCAATGCATCCGGATGCAGTATCACTGACCCGAGAACAATTTTGTGCAGCACGCCTTTAGCTTAATTCTTATCCTCTTTATATGTATCTCAGTACCTGTATACAAAACCATAGGCTGGCATCTATTTTCCATGTCGCCTAAACAGCTAGTATCAAACTTTGAGACTGTTGTATATATTACATAGCCCCTGAATCACACACTATGAGATGTTCGTTTCACTTGTAATAGAAAAGTTGTTACCACGAATTCAATGAGTCTTTACATAACTTCCATAATCCCGAGTCTTGACTGCCTACATCGTATGTGTTCTCTTCTCTCTACTTTGTGTTTATGATACATTTTTATTTGGAGTCATTGTACTTGAAATTACATGAAGTCCATGTCAGAGTTACAGGGACATATGAAACATGTAAAAGTTTTCATCATTCATCAAGAACCAGTGCCAGATAGGCCAGTGTTTTGTTATATTGAATGAACAGGGCTAGCTATCATTCTTTAACTATTCTGCGCGTGGAAATCTTCGGCTGGCAACTTGTGGAGGAGCTGCAAATGACTTGCAGAAATTGGTGAGTGCAGGTACAGATGAGCTAATCAAAGGAAAAAATTTATTGATGCAATCTACTTCGACTTGAATGAACTTCTCGCAGCATGCCGGGCTGATGTTTGTTAGCTTCAGCGTGAAGACTGAAGCCACCAACTCTTCGACACAATTTGAAACAGTTTTGATTGTGTCCAAGCATTCTGCACCAGGCCAGGCCGGCGGCTCTTGTGTTGTGCCGGTAGCCAGTGAGCTTGTCACTGAAAGGAACGCGACCAAGATTGCAAATGTGTACATGTTTCTGTCCTGAGCCATGTTGCCGGAAAGACCAGATTGGGTTGTGATTGTGATGAGTGTGACTGAGAGTGGTTTCTGAAGGTTTAGAGGAGGCTATTTATAATGGGAGTGTGGTAACATACACATTCAATGCGTTATAAAGTAAAATCACATTGGCATTTAACTGTAAAGATATGCAATTAAGTTTTTATCAACATTTAAGATATCAGCCTAACTGTTGAATTCATAAGCAAAACATGAATGAAATGAAATTGAATCTGTATTTGACTCCTGGAACCGCTGAGACTTTGGTTACTCTTGTACGTAGTGTTTTTGCTTAGTTTGTTAAGATCCCTGTAACTTGTTTCAACTATAAAATTGTGCCGTAAGTACAATGTTGAATATGTTTGTAAACTCTCGATCAACTAGCTAGTAGACATTAGACAAGGCAAAAAATAAATATATTCTGGAGTTGGAGTAATTTGAGTGAATTAAAGCACAATATAGTTAAAAGTCTAGAACAGAAATAAGTAAATAAATAAATTTTTATTCTCATAATGCTAAACGCAACGGACTCAAAAAAGTGCTAACGGGAGATGCTTAACACTATAACCTTGCACTTTCAACGACAGCTCCATATCAAATATCATGCAAACTTTCGGTGGCGAAGAGGTATGCGTTGTGGTGAAGATTTGTCATGTATTGGAGACGGTCCAGATGGAGGGTTGGGCAAAGGTTTGTTGTCAAATATGTGAGACGGCCCAGATTCAGGGTTGGACATGCGTGGTGGCAAAGATTTGTCATGTATTGGAGACGGTCCAGATGGAGGGTTGGGCAAAGGTTTGTCGTCAAATATCTGAGACGGCCCAGATTGAGGGTTGGACATGCGTGGTGGCAAAGATTTGTCATGTATTGGAGACGGTCCAGATGGAGGGTTGGGCGAAGGTTTGTCGTCAATTGTCGGAGACGGTCCAGATTGAGGGTTGTACATGCGTGGTGGCAAAGATTTGTCATGTATTGGAGACGGTCCAGATGGAGGGTTGGGCGAAGGTTTGTCGTCAATTATTGGAGACGGTCCAAATTGAGGGTTGGGCGTGCTTGGTGACATTGCGTTAGCGAAATTGTGATTTACTAACACAAGTAACAAAAGTGACAGAAGAACGGTATGAATCTTTTGTGTTGCCATCGAGAACAATAGTTAAGAACGGTATAAGTTTTGATTGTATTGTGTATTTTTAACCTACAAAACAAGTAGTATATATATTGTAAATTTATGGGTATATTTTAGGTAATGAAGAAACTAATTGGTTTAACATATTCTTCGTCAAAATTAAGCCGGGTATGCAATTTTTTGGTACATATGAGATCTCGGTTGGAAATTTGGAATCAATTCCATAATTGATTGATTTGCACAATAATTCATTCCATAATTTTATCTAGGGAAAATTTCACCTCTGACTCTCTCAACCCGGTTTTGGGCCCATGCTCGTCCAGCCGCACAAATTATCTTGGGCCTAAAAAATGTTATATTTTTGTTTTATATTTAAAATTGGTAATACAAAATTAACCGAATACTTGTGTTTCGATCGTGTTGGCTTAGAAATGTCACCCCTGGTTAAATGTTTCTTATTACATTTGGCTCCCTTGTAGATAAATTATTTCATACAATGCCCTTCATCGGCATTACTTTCTCCATTTTTTTTTATTTAAAGTTTTATATATATGCACAGAAATTAAGAAACTAATCATGACCCTATATTTAATTAGAAAATAGAATTTTGATTTTTCTTATGTTAATTTACCAATCCTCTAAAAACTCAAGTTAAATGATT
>JAQRGC011897782.1:0-15143 GCA_028659135.1 Plantago lanceolata
CGCGAACAACCGAACAAGGATTACCATGTTCGTGTTCGGTTCGTTAGCTTAACAAGCTTGTTCGCGAACTGCTCGATTTTGACCGAATCGAACACGAACCGAGCATTGACCGAGCAATTTCGCGAACATTTCACGAACGCTCGTTTCATTTACACCCCTAACTATGACAATCTAATGACCAAATAATTGAGGGCTAATTGCAATTATGGCCAAATCATTGAGAGAGGTAATAATGTAGAGACCCGACTCGAGTTGATGAGTATACTCATACCATTTTAATCCTTACAGATAAACATGTATCTTACATTTTACCCTACAAATTAACATATATCATTTGTCGTGCATGTTGTGCTAACTTGTAAGTGCATCAGGACACTTCCCATGGGCAACTCTTCAGGAAATTACTCTCGAACAAGCGCACTAAAGGAGTTTTTAATGAATTTTTTTTTTTAAAGTGCACCTTTTTATTGATATAACGCGTTAACCTTTTTTAACTTCCCTAAATTTTAGGACGTTAATTTAACATGGATGTCTTTGTCATTTCCGTTTTAAGATATAGACGGCATGTATGGCTAGAAAGAGTGTTTGATCATGTAAGAAATTTACAAACATTCCTATTCATTAAGGTCTTGTTTCCTTAGTCTGAACACATCTGATAAAAAACTAATGTTGAATTGAAATGAATTTAGTGAATTGAGCTGGACTGTAAATGATGTATGAGATGTGTGCTAATTACACAAGTACTTTATTTCAGTTCATGTAGTATTTGTTAAGTTTAATATGGCCTTGTCTCTTCAAGATTAGTACATTTAGTCTTGTGAAGTACCTTTCTCCTATTCTCCACATTGTTGAGGGAGATCAGATTCAGGTACTGCTATTTCTAAACTGCTAATTAATTAAGGCATCAAAAAGTTCTTGACATCAGATCAAGTTTAGCATCAACTACCTTGCTGCAACCAAAAACAAGTAACAAGAAAAGTGTTCTTTTAGTCACTAAAAGATGCCCTTTATGGCTTTCTTTGCACCCAAGTACTATGAAAGAACAGAATCTAGATAAAAGGCACAAGCTTGAAAACCATATAAATACACCTCTGGGATCATTATCCCCTCCAATCCAATAGCCTCAACCAAACATTATTCTTGCCTGTTATGCAGCATTCTTTTCCGATGGCTCGCCAAGGACTATATACAAAGGCCTTTCTCATGCTCGGACTTCTCAGCGTCTCGTTGATGATCCAGGAAAGTAAGGCGTTTGAGTTCAGGGTTGGAGGTTCGAGTGGTACTTGGGCAGTTCCTACTGAATATAATGTTGCCTTCTACAATCAGTGGGCAGAAAAGAACCGGTTTCAGATTGGCGACACCTTATGTGAGTAAATTTTCATTTCCATACGTCAAAACTGAAGTATCTAACAATAACACGCTTTGGGGCGAGTTATTATGTATCAGTATAACATCGATGGTTGTTCTGATTGGTGCAGTGTTTGTATATGTACCTGGCAAGGACTCCGTTCTACGTGTAACAAAGGATGACTACACAAATTGCAACACTGCATCACCAATAGAAAAGTTCACTGATGGACACACTGTGTTCAGCTTCAATCAATCAGGACCGTATTACTTCATTAGCGGAGTGTCTGATCATTGCCACGATAATGAAAAGATGGTGGTGGTTGTAATGGCTGACAGAAGCAAGCACTCGTCTCCTCCTTCCTTATCACCGAAATCATCATCAGCTCCATCTCCAGCACCGGCTATGGCAGAATCCCCTCAAAATCCTTATGGATCGTCGATGAACCCGACTCCAGCTCCCTCCCAAGAATTCGCTCCTTTTAGTGATGATGCTGCTTCAATTGTCACTGGTGTTATTGGGACCATTATAGTTTTAGTCAGTTCATCACTTCTTATGGCGTTCTGATGTGAACGGTTTCTGTTCTGATCTGATATATGTACAAATAGATAGAAATAAAATGTAGCACATTCTGCTCTACTGCAGTTATATACAGGATAGAAGCAGATGGTGGTGTTTTAAGAATCTGTAATCGAAGTGGCACAATTTATAGATATGCCAAAACGCGTTTATTGCACTCAAAGATATGAACAGAAAAATGAGAAATCGAATAGGACAATGTCCATATGAAACAACCATAAAGTCTTAGGGAGAACGAAACGACATAATTTTTGTGATGAATAGTTCTGAAAAGAAAAATAACAAACAAGCAATCCAGACAGGCACAGCCAAGGACATTCTGATTCCGGACTTTAGTGGTCCAGAAACTTTTTCCCTGTCCTAGTCTTGAAAACAATGTAGACTCGTGCTCGTGCTCCATCAATAGACGAACGAGTTGATGCAGTAAGATACCTGGTGACCTGCAGATATTCAAAAGAACATACACATTATATCTGCAAATACTTGTGACTCTACATGTGTATGAATCTGCATGACAGAATTAAGCTATGAACTATAAAACTCTGTGTATCGTGTCGTGTATATATCCTCACCTTCTTTGCACGTACTGAACCCTCAATTCTACATCCCCTCTTTATACTTTCTGATGTCCTTTGCGAATCCCAATAATAAGAACATTTCAAAGAACTTGGTGCTATCAAATGTTCCATCATCTGCAATGTACAACATAGTTTTTACTTTTTACAGCCTGTCCATGCCAATTAAATGCAGGTTGTCCTGAAAATAATGAGTGTACTGTATACCTTGAGTAGGCTCTCTGCATCACGATCGCCAATATGCGACTTTTGCAAAGTGTAGTTGCCAGTTTCTGTGCCATATCTGCACAAAGATGTATACCCGCATAAGAACTGATACTATTTACGTTGACTTCATTCTTGTACATCTGAAATGAGATTGAATGTCTTTAACAGCAAGTTTGTAAACTGTTCGAGTTCAACTTATCTAACGATCCGTTTATAAGGGATCACATTCACACCTTTCCCTCATAATCTTTGCTGCTCCCACATATGCAGATTTCTGAAACACGAATAAGGTGACATGGGCAGGATTGTTAGAGTTAACTACTCATGACAATCCAATGTAACGCTCATTTATTGCCGGAGCAGCAATAAGTACATACCGGAAGATGGCTCCAAGGGGTAAAAGGTGCGAAGGACATAATTTTCAAAAGAGGATACCTAACAACGAATATTCAACACATTGTTACTTCACAAGCACAATATGATTGTTGAGAAGATGAAAATAGGAGCAGCGGGAATTTTGATGCCATATACTTACTGCAGTAGAATTGTGTTCAAATCACTTGAATTGAGTACGAGAGAACCGTCTGCATGCTCTTCAACAATTTCTTGAGTCTGTGGATCTATGGGGTACGTGTGGACGGTTTTAGTTACATTCAGCATGTTCTGAAGAAAAATATACACCAGTTCAGAAAATATGCAAAACTCTGATCTTCGATACATACTTAGCAAATCATAACACATGCAACAGACGACTTACCCTTCCAAAGGCATCACGGACATGAACAGAAGTAAATTTACAAGGTACGTCCCGAAAGCTAAAAAACAAAAAAGTAAAAGGAAGCATTAGTTCACACGAAAAATAAATAATCGAATATGCCTAGTAATAATGCTCTAAAATGCTAAGACAAAAAAGGAAATTGTTACTAGACACGCATAGTGAACTAGCTAAATACATAAGTAGTATATAAACAGCAGTTCTACTACCTCATGTCGAAATCGATCTGTAAAAATTCACCATCATGGCTTGCACTGAGATAGTCCGATAGTCCCTGCAGACAACAGCCCCGAAGTTCATTGCAAGTGGTGTTTATGTATGAAAGTGTTCATCCATAGCAAATAAAAGAGTCGGTTTCAATTCATACCAGACCGAATAAAACCATAAAGGATATTGCTGCTATAATTGTCAATCTGGAACCTGTTAAACAAGATTTAATAGATTTTCGCCTGTAAAGATGAGAGAAAACTGTCAAACTGGACCAAATGATGATTCGATGATTCAGCAAACTCTCTCCAGAAATTAGCCTAACTACACGGTGCTAATAAAACAATGAAACAATGAACTATAAACCGGAAAGGTAAAATGATTGTTACTAAATAATATCCTTTGATCAACAATGAAACAATGAACAATAAACTGCAGAATTGTAATCAGATGAGGATCATATGGAAGCTAACCTGTCAGCGGTATGAATCCCACCAGTAGAAGACATTCTTAATCAAACTGTAAAACAAGACGAAAACGGAAAAACAACAATCTGTTAGTTAACTGAGAAGATCATGACAACAAAACTATGGATAATTGAAGTAACTAACTTGGAAAGTCTGGCTAGAGTTTGACAAACTGACAGTCAATAGTTTGTGAGTATTTAATAGTACTTTGGTTGTCTAGTCTCTGGTTCATAGGGTGCTGCTTCTTTTTCTTTGCTCAAGTCAACTTCACAATTATAATAAAAGAGAAGACTCGGTCTAGATTATGATTAAATCAAACCGTACAACCTAACAAAATTTAAGATATTTTAAAACCGATTTGATAATGTTACTCATACGATACGAACACTACTACATCATGAAAGAACAGAATCTAGATAAAAGGCACAAGCTTGGAAACCACATCTTGTACGGTTCTTGAAATCTAGAACCTCAACCAATAGCCTCAACCGAACATTGTTGTGGCCTGTAATGTTGCATTCCTTTCCGACAGCTTGACTCGGTCCATATACAAAAGCCTTTCTCATGCTTGGACTTTTCAGCGTTTCGTTGCTTATCCAGGAACTATTGACAGTTGCTTTGATTGGTTCTGTGTTTGTATGTGTACCTGGCATGAACTCTGTTCTACATGGAACAAAGGATGACTACACAAATTTCAACAGAGAGTTACAAATCGAAAAGTTCACAGATGGGCACACGGTGTTTAGCTTCAATCAATAAGGACCATATTACTTCATCAGCAGCGTGTCTGATCATTGCCACGATAATGAAAAGATGGTGCTGATTGTAATGGCTGAAACCATCATCAGCTCCATATCCAGAATCGGCTATGGCAGAATCCCCTCTGTAACCTTTTGGATCAGAGATGAAACCCGACTCCAGCTCCCTCCAATAGCTTCTGTTCTGATCTGATATGTACGAAAATGTGAATAATTTGAAGCACATTCTGCTCTACTACAGTTAGAGAAGATATTAGAATGTTCTCTATGAAATGTCAGGAACAAGCTGGTGTTTTAAGATTCCGTAACCCAAGCGGCATCTCTAGATATGAGTCATATGACAGAACACGCTTATTGCACTAAGATATAAACAGAGAAATGAGAAATCGAATAGGGCATGTCCATACGCGAAACAACCATAAAGTCTTTCTTGGAGAGAATCAAACGACATAATTGTTGTGATCAATAGTTATGAAATGAAAAATACGAGTAGCAAACAAGCAATTCAAACTGGCACAGCCAAAAACATTTCCAACTTTAGTGGTCTAGGAACTTTCTTCCAGCCCTAGGCTTGAAATCGATGTAAACTCGTTCTCCATCAGAACGAACTAATCCAATAACATTCCTGGTGACCTGCGAATAGTCAGAGAAATATACAAATTTTATCAGCAAGCATTTTTGATTCTATGCGTACGAATCTGAATGATAGAAGCTATGAACTATAAAACTCTCTGTATCATGTAGACTCACATTCTTTGCACATACTGCACCCTCAATTCTACATCCCCTCTTTTTACTTTCTGACGTCGTTTGCGATTGCAAAGAAACTGGTTCTACCAAAGCCTCCATCATCTGCAATACACAAGCTAGTTTTTATAGCCTTTCCATGTAAATGCAGGCTGACCAGAAAATAATGATCAGTACATACAACTACCTTGACTAGGCTCTCTGTATCCCGATCGCCATAATATGACTCATACAAATCGTAACCGTGAGTACTCTTTCTGAAATTTGAGGAGCACGAAGTTAATTGATAGCTAGAGAGGCGTCCAATTGACAAGTTGCAGCAGATTACTAGATACTAGTATAATTTACCACGAACTTATTCAAAAAAGCACTATCGTCTTATCAGATAGACTTGATAGTGATTATACTGAAACAGAAGCAACAAATTTAATAAATTAGAGGAGTAGCGGTAGCTACTTACCCGATTACATCACTTCCATTACGGAAGATGCGAATTGATGGATACCCTTGTATCTGATTCCTGCACATATTTGCATTCAGAGTATCGATATATGAATGTTGTGCAGCAAATCAGGAGTATACTAAACAAGTTCGGAAAGTCCTCTAGAACAAGGGAGAATGCAAACGACTAAACCTTTACGTGTAAGTGTGTAACTATATACGTAAATATTTATGTAGAAAGTACCTTCTGCACAAGTCTCGTTCCTCCATGCAGTCAACCTCGCCCAAAACAATACCCTTGCCAGCTTCTGTGCCATATCTAAACAAATGCGTATACAAGTTTCTGAAAAACAAGTTTAAGTGAAGTATCACGGTTTTGTTTGATTAGAGTACATAATTAGGGATCACACCTTTCTCCTATAATCGTAGCTGCTTCCTCCCATGCAGGTTTCTGAAACGCAAATGAAAGGACATGGACACGAGTGTTATAAGCAACTCACTATATATGATCTTGTGTTGATAAAGGAGGAGTCACGATTAGTACCAGAAGTTTGCTCCAATAGCACCAAGGTGCGTAGAACTTTATTACCATAAGAGGATGCCTGAAAGTGAAATATCCGCAACGTAACACATCAAAAGTTGATACATCACAATTCGCAAACATAACATATTCCGGAGAACCTTCTAAAATTTAATGCCATATACTTACTTTTCTAAAATTCTGTCAAAATCACGTGAATTGAGCACGACAGAACCTTCTCCAATGTCTTCAACCACTTCTTGCGTCTGTGAATCAATGGAGTACTTGAAGAAGTTTTTGGTTACATTCAGCATGTTCTGGAGAAAAATAGACACCAGTTAACAACATATGCAAGACTCTGATCATGTACAATATATACATATTTAGACAACCTTTACGCGGTTGAAATCCATACAATAATCTAGAGCACATACATCATATAAACGAAACAGAAAAGCAGCACTGTCAAACAAGCATCCGTAGCTTTTGGCATTAAGGCCAACACAGAGATTCTTGAACTTAATTAAGCGATATCTGTAAGACATGACCGGACTAGAATACTTAAAATGAACGAACTTACCATTCCAAAGACATCACTGACATCAACAGATGCAAACTTACAAGGTACTTCTGGAAAGCTACAAAAAAAAAATAATAATAATAAATAACAACTAAAAAAAGTGATGATCAAAATAAGCCTGATTAATTCACACAATTCAACAGAAATATCCGTATGTAATAAAGAATGAAGAATCAGAGCCGATACTGGGATATGCCTAGTAATCTTTCTATAAAATTCTATGATAAAAGAGGTGATTAACTATAACAAGACCCGCCGCGCGCATAGTAAACTAAACACATAAGCAGCAGTTGTTCTACCTTATGTTGAAATGGATCTGTAAGAAATCACCATCTGGGCTTACACTACGATAGTCAGATAGTCCCTGCATGCATGACAACAAAACCGAAAGGCAGAGACAAGTATGTTACTTGTTAACCATGCGTATCGCAAAACAAAAATACAGCATGGTCCTCCAGCAGAAGCACAAGAAATGATTATAATGAACCGGCGTATAGCCATAATTGAAAAGGGGTGGCGAAACATGAATTTTGCAAAAATATACATATCATGATAAAAAGATTTCGAGGGTGGCGACCAGTACCTACCCCGCCGGCCGCCACCCTCTATCTCCCCCCTGAATGAAACTATGCCAGGCTGCCAGCAACGGATTGAATTGATTTTTATGTATGAAAATATATTAAATTAAGAAGGGTGGGGGTGTTCCATACCAGTCCGACCAAAACCATGAAGGATATAGCTGCGATCATTGTCAATCGAGATCCTGTCAACCATGATTCGACAAAGTTTCTCAGGATTTTCATTGTTGAGAGAAAAATGTCAAACCAGACCAAATGATGATTCACTCAAATCTCTGATCAAGATTTTAGGGAAAAATTCCAATGAAGTCCGAATTATGAGAAATTCTCGGAAAAGACCTGTATTTTCTTTATTATATGAAATACCACTTGTTTCATTTGATTTTAATAAATACTACATGTCTTTATCATATTAGTAGAAAGACCGGTCTGACGAATTATTAAACTAAAAAAATAACCCTTCTACTTATGGCGTTCTGAATGGCTTCTGTTGTCATCTGATATGTACGAAAATGGAAATAATTTGTAGCACATTCTGCTCTACTCTACTACTCATGGCGTTCTGAATGTTCTGTGTAAAATGTCAGGAACCAGGTGGTGTTTTACGATTTGGTAACCCAAGTGGCATCTCTAGATATGACAGAACGCGCTTGTTGCACTCAAAGATACGAACATGAAAATGAGAAGTCGAATAGGGCATGTCCATATACGAAACAACTATAATGTCTTTCTCAGAGAGAAAGGAACGTCATAATTTTTTGTAATTGATACTTCTGAAATGAAATATAACAAACAAGATAGGCACAGGCCAAGGACATTCCCAGCTTTAGTGGTCCAGAAACTTTCTTCCAGCCCTAGTCTTGAAAGCAATGTAAACTCTTGCTCCATCGGTAGCCGAACGAGCTGATGCAATAAGATTCCTGGTGACCTGTGAATATTCAAACAAACATACATTACAGATCTTATCAGCAAATATTTGTGACGTCTCTCTGTGTATGAATCTGCATGACAGAAACTATGAACTGTAAAACTTTGTGTATCGTGTCGTGTATAAATCCTCACCTTCTTTGCACGTACTGAACCCTCAATTCTACATCCCCTCTTTGCACTTTCTGATGTCCTTTGCGATTGCAAAGATAATGGTGCTACCAAATCTTCCATCATCTGCAATAAACAATTTAGTTTTTACAGCCTTTACATGCAAATGCAGGTTAACCGGAAAATAATGAGTACAACTACCTTGACTAGGCTCTCTGTATCCCGATCGCCATAATATGACTCACGCATAGTGTAGTCGTGATTGCCAGTACTCTTTCTGACATGTAAGAAGTAACAGAAATTTAATTGATAGAGAGACATTCAGATGATAAGTTGCAGCAGATTACTAGATAGAATTTACCACCAACTCAAAATAACAAAGCACAATCGTTTAGTTTAGACTTGTAGTAATGTATCAATCTGCAACTTTTGATGGATTAGGGGACTAGCAGTAGCTACTTACCGTATTACATCACTTCCATTACGGAAGATACGAATCGTGGGATACCCTTGTATTTCATACCTGCACATATATTGCATTCAGAACAAGTTCTGCGATTCAGGAGTATTGTAACTGATTAAATAAGTTCGGAAAGTCCTCTAGTCTAGAACAAGAAAAATGTGCAAAGTACTAAACCTTTATGCATGTATCTATATATGTATGTCGAAATTTATGTAGAAAGTACCTTCTGCACAAGCCTGTTTCCTCCACGCAGTCAACCTCGCCCACAAGAATACCCTTGCCAGCTTCTGTGTCATATCTACGCAAAGATGTATACAAGTTTTTTCAATAATAAATAGAAGGAAAGTATGGCCTATATTGTTAACTTAGCAGTACATAAGGTATATATAATATATCGTACCTTTTTCCTATAATCTTTGCTGCTTTCTCCCATGTAGGTTGCTGAAACGCAAATGAAAGGACATGAACAAGAGTGTTATAAGTAACTAAGTCGGTCACTGTGATTCGATGTTGTGTTGAAAAAGAGGAGTAACAATAAGTACCAGACGTGTGCTCCAATAGCACCAAGGCGCGAAGAACTTTACTACCATGAGAGGATGCCTGAAAGTGAAACATCCCCAACACATCAAAAGTTGATACATCATAAGCATAATATGATCATATCAGTGAGAAGATGAAAAGAGGAGCGAAGTTAATTTAATGCCATATTCTTACTGTTCTAAGATTGTGTCAAAATTACGTGAATTGAGCACGACAGAACCTTCTCCAAGGTCTTCAACAACTTCTTGAGTCTGTGAATCTATGGTGTACTTGCGGAAGGTTTTAGTTACATTCAACATGTTCTGGAGAAAAAATACACTAGTTCAGAACATATGCATAACTCTGATCATGAGATAACACAATAAGAACTAAGAAAACAACACTGTGAAATGGAAAAGAAAATTATACAGTTGATGATCAACTTCAAGCTAATTCTCCAACTATATACAATAATCTAGAGTACATACATCATATAAACAAAATAGAAAAATAGCACTGTCAAATCAGAATCCTGTGCTTTTGGCATTAAGGCCAACACAGAGATACTTGAACAAAATGAATATCTGTAAAGAGATGACTGGACTAAAATGCTTAAATGAACGAACTTACCATTCCAAAGGCATCATGGACATCAACAGATGCAAATTTACAGGGTACTTCTGGAAAACTACCCAAAGCAAACAAAGAAAAAAGAATGATAATAAGCACTCATTCATACAAAAATCAACAGAAATAGCCGTACGTATGGTACAAAAAGTGAAAATCGATCTGATATGCCTAGTAATCCTTTAAAATGCTATGACAGAAGGGGTAATAAAACCAACACGTGAGGTGCATCGGTGCATAGTGAAGTACGTATATACCTCATATTGAAATCAACTTGTAAAAATTCACCATCAGAGTTTGCACTTCGATAGTCAGATAATCCCTGCAGCCAACAACCCCAAAAGGCAGCGCAAAGTATGTTAACCGTACTGGTAAAACAAAAATACAACATACTCCAGCACAAGAATGGATTAGAATGAACACGAAAAGGTATAGACGGAGAGCTGGTTACATACGTACCAGTCCCAACAAAACCATCAAGGATATAGCTGCGATAATTGTCAATCGAGCACCTGTCAACCATGATTCGACAAAGTTTCGCATGATTTTCCTGTAAAGATGAGAGAAAATATATTCATTCAAATCCCTGCAGATGTTACCTTAACCTAACTACGGAACAGTTCAGCTATAACAACTTAAATTTTAGGACGAATATCAAGAAAACATTGATCATAACATATGCAGAAAAGGCGAAATGATTAATTGTTACTAAGTATCATTGATCAACAACGAAACAATGAACGGATAATCAGCTAATATGCACACTAGTAGAATTCCAACTCTACGAAAGGTGTTAATGAGGCTTGAACTGATCGAAGAAGCTAGCTAACCTGTATGAGTCAACGGTTTCGATTCCACCAGTAGAAGACATTCTTAATCAAACTGACATGAAAAGAAAATTACAAGAAATCAAACAACAATTTATCAGTTGAGATTGAGAAGAAGATTATGACAACAAAACAATGAACAGTGTAATATTTGTGAGTATTTAACTGTACATACTCTGTTTTGTGTAGTTGCCGATGACTTTTCTGGTTTTGCTTCTTTTTCTTTGCTCAAGTCGTCCCATTTGTTTCCAAGTCGTCGTCTTTCCTGGAATAATGGCCCACTACGAACCTTCCTTCTCAAATTCATCACTACTACTATTATAATTCCTCCATTCCAGTAGCTAATTGATTAATTCCTATCGAGTATATTTTTTTAAGCTTATGGTCCACATAAGATAAATAAGATTGAAATAGTAAAATTATAAGGCTATATTCATTTCATTTTAATCTTCGGTTCAATTTAAATTTAATTAGTTTAAATTTGTACTTTTAATTCAATTCAGTCAAGTTCAATTCAGTTCAATCAAGTTCAGTTCAATTTAATTTCATTCAGTTCAATTCCATTCGATTATTACCCTAAGTGGGGTATAAAGTATGAGATATGGTAATAAAATCGTGATAAAGCAGGAGAGATAAATTTGTAAAATAACGGTAAAAAAGAAAAATAAAAAGTTGTTAATGAAATTGAGAAATTAATTAAGTAAAATAGAATATTCCGTCTACTATTAAAAATGGATTTAATTCTTTTTCTTTGCTCAAGTCGTCTCTCAAATTAACTACGACTCTGTTCTTTCTTTTAATGTGAAAATTTATTAGTTTTAGTTTAGTTTTGTTCCATATTGCTTAATTATATTTTATATTGAACTTCAATTCTATTTTTTTTTTTCAATTCTATTATGTTCAGTTATGTTTGGACGAAAAGAATAGAGCCTAATCCATCCATCTATCCACCCATTCATATATATACTAAAATAAAGTTGTACGGAGCTCCCAAACACGTGTCAAGTAAGTCCTAATCCTACTTGGCGCGATAAGAGCATAGTCAGTACAACTATTTATGGCATTTTTGTTGACGTGTGCATCATACGTGTCATGTCTGAAAATATGCTTTAATAAAAATGGTTGAAACACTGGTGCTAACAACTGCACTACAAGGTGTTGTTATTCTTAAAGTTACAAAGAGAGAAATCGATTTTTTTTACAGAAAATTCAATGATTTGCTTCCAAATTTAGATGGTTCTGTCATTAAAGGATGAAAATCTTTCCAAAAAAAGTCGAAATTCAGCTATTTAATGATAATCTCAACTGAATCTTTAAATATTGGAAGAAATTAATTCGGCTTCGTGGTACAACACTGGTTGTTCCTATTGGGGGGCCAAATGTAGTCAGGTTTGCTTATGAAAAGCTTTGCAATTTTTGTTAATTTTGTGGTATTCTAGGACACCTTGTTAAGGATTGTGATTTGTGTGAGGATTTACGTGATGAATCTCAGCGTATGGATCCAGCTGCTCTGGAATATGGTGATTGGCTTCCTGCAGGTAACAGTCTACGCAGTTCGGCTGTCGGGAACAATGGGTCTGTCCCACAGCTGATTTCGGTGGCGAGACAGTTGCCGTCTAACCGGAGCAACGGTGTGACAGAGGAAGAACAGAAGGGTATTTTGGGGAAATCACCAGTCACCCCAAGTTAGTCAACTAGTGGAATTAATCAACAACAAACTGGACCAATTCTTGGGGAAGTTTTCTCAATTGCTCCTATTTTTAGTACTTCTCATGCTAATGCAGGATCCGGGTCTTCAGGTCAGGCAAGAACATTTCCTGTGGAACGGAATGGGCAAGTTGGAACGCTAAAGTCTCGGAAAAGAGAAAGTCAGCTTTTTATAACTAGTTCTATTGGCTGATTTAAAAAACCTAGGAAAGTCAGCTTCTTATAATACTTACTCAGTTGGAACAAGCACGTACAGACAATTCTATGTCCTTGTCTGATGCAGGGAAACAGCTCATTGTGTACGATCCGGTGAGAACCAGTCCACTCAACTCGAATGTGGATCCTATGCCGATTAGTCCGCATAAATCAGGGAGTCCAATGGATGTTGAACTACAGCGAACCAGCAGTCCCATTACTATACCTGGACCATCTTCATCAACGATCAGTCCTGTACCATTGTCCCAACCACCGACTTTTTTTTGCAGGAGGTCCAAGTGGGAGTACTAGCTCCAATGCCACGTTTGTCTTTCAGGCAATGAAGAGCCCTCTGTCAATTCAACAAACACCCCGTACACCAGTGCCAACAAGGGTTGTGATCACGGAGCAGGAAGATGGAGATGCACCAGATTCTGACAGGCTATTTCCAGTGCCAATATCGGATGGTGGCTTGAGGATCAAGAAGAAATATCGTCGCAAAGGATCTCAAAACAAGAACATTGATATTACTCAGCAAGTTGTACCCTTTACAAGAAAAAGAGAACTGGGCAGTTCCCTTGAAGATGTGTTACGTGTGAACAAAAGAGTTAAATTATTTTCTGTTGAATCTGCAGATGGACCAGAGGCGGGAGTTGCACAGCAACCCTTCCTAGACAAATGAGTATTTTATCATGGAACTGTCAGGGTCTCGGCGGCTCTTGGACAGTTCGAGCACTTCATGAGTTTCCTTGTACTCATCGTCCGGAGCTTATCTTTCTTATGGAGACTCGGTTGGGTCAGTCAGGGATAGATAAGTTAAAACAAAGATTTGATTTGTTTGGTGTCTGTGTCCCGTCAGTCGGTAGGTCAGGAGGTTTAGCTTTGCTTTGGAATAAATCAATAAATGTAATAGTTCAGAGTTTTTTGAAACATCATGTTGATGCTTCAGTAGATCTTTGTAATGGTGATCCTATATGGAGATGTACTGGTTTTTACGGAGAACCTTATGCGAATAAAAGAACTCAAACTTGGGCTTTGCTTCGGCGTTTAGCAATTCAGTCAACTCGTCCCTGGGTTGTTATTGGCGATTTCAGTGAAGTTTTATCTAGCATATATAAGAATGGTGGTGATGTGATTCCTCAGTGGCGTTTACGCAATATTAGAGATACAATGAATTTTTGTGCACTTCATGAGATTGATTTTCTGGGTTACAGATATACATGGTCCAACCATCGACCAGATAATCATCATACCGAGATAAGATTAGACAGAGCCACATCCACACAACAATGGGCGGATATTTACCCAACGGCGAGACTGCTCCACCTATCAACTCGAAATTCAGATCACCATCCAATTTTATTACGATTACGATACAACAGTCAAAGTCGACCTACTATAAAGCCCAGGCGCCAGTTTCGCTTTGAATCCATGTGGATTCGAACTGCAGACTGTCAAGAGGTGGTCGATGATTCTTGGATTACGGATGGGGAATTCTTGCAAAACGCAGAACATTGTCGAATAGGGTTGATAAATTGGGAGAGGAGTTGTTTTGGCTCTGTTAAACGCCAAGTTGCCAAGCTGAAATTGGAAATTCAAAATTTGCAGAAACAAGTTTATACAGCAGCAGTGAAGCAGAAAATTCAAGAGGCAAAAATACGCCTAGAATAATTATTGGACAGGGAGGATTTACTGTGGCAACAACGCGCGAAAACACAGTGGTTAGCCGAAGGGGATCGAAATACGAAGTTTTTTCATTCTCAGGCATCAAAGAGGGCTCGGTTGAATGCGATTGAAGGTCTACGAACTAATACTGGAGTTATTACTACAGACTTTCAACATATGGGAGATCCAGTTACAGCTTACTTTCAGGAGATATTCACCACTACAAGAAATCAGCCAGATACCGACGGATAGTACCGACGGATACTATCCGTCGGTATTTACCGACGGATAGAAAACATTTTCCGACGGATAACAAATAA
>JAQRGC011898258.1:0-11592 GCA_028659135.1 Plantago lanceolata
TTTTTTTTTGAAACATAAAAGCATTTCGATTAAACCAGAATAGGAACAGAGTACGGGGTGGACGGAGAGGTGCCAACCACCCGGCCAGTTGTTTTAGTTTTGTCAATAATTACAAGATTTGATAACCAGTATGGACATGATTCCCATACTTGACAAATTGGCCTAGATTGGGCATACAAAAACTTCGGAACTAAATCATGATCATCACAAGCAGCAAATTGAGAACTTCCCAGTTTGGCCAAGAAGTCTGCTACTCCATTTTGTTCCCTGAAGACAAAAGATACGTCCACCCTCCCCACTTGTTCCATTGCAGCCTTGATATCAAGGAGAAGGTGCTTGTGCTGCTGGGCCGGCAGCTGCTTCCTGTTAACACAATTAACAACATACATTGAGTCAGTTTGTATTTTGAACTTGTGTATATTTGTGGTGCATGCCAATCTTAGTCCCATCTGTAAAGCAAGGAGCTCAGCAGTATTATTATCAGTAATTCCTACAAAACCACTTGCTGCCCTAACAAAATCACCAGATGAGTTCCTGATAATGACTCCTATTCCTGCCATACCTGGGTTGCTCAAGGATGATCCATCAGTATTAATACAAAGAAAATCCTCAGGTGGTGGTTTCCATTGGCAACGGATCAATGTTTTGGGGGATTCTGTTTTACCAAGAAACTGTTGAGTGTCATTTTGAAACATTTGAAAGTGCCTTTTGATTGTATAGATATTAATTGGCTCATTTTGATAAACTTTGAGGTTCCTGTAATACCAAAGCAGCCAGGCTGCATTGCAAAGTGTAATCTGGCTCTTTGAGTTCCCTTTCAGGCTAAATAATAGTTCAGGAAAGGTCTTATCTGTTTGCTTCCAGGAGATTGGGAAGACAAATCTCCTGAAGTGAGCAAAGGTTGAACATTTGAAAACTAAGTGTTCAAATGTTTCTTCCATAAGATTGCAAAGGGGGCATAGAGGTGATGGAATGACATTTTGTTTGTGTAGCCTACTGAATGTGGGAACCCTACCATGCACTGCAGTCCAGATAAGAAATTTTACCTTGGGGATTGTTTTAATGTTCCATATTCTTAGCCAAGGCCAGGTAGGAAGGTTTCTATGTTCTTCTGATATTAAGTTGTATGCTGACTTAAGGCTGAAATCTCCATCACTAGTGTATGGCCAAATATAAGAATCCTCAGGAGGTTGATAAGGGATGTAATAGGCCATTATTTGAAGCAAGACAGTCCTGGGGACCAATTCTTGAAGTTTTTCAAAATTCCAGTTTCCATTTGTTATTACATTAGACACTTTGAGATGGGGTTCTGTGATATTATTTACATATTCCATTAGAGGTATGGGGAATATCCACTTATCAAACCAGAAACTAATGTTATTCCCATTACCAAGTTTCTTCCTGACATGTTGTTTTAGAAGTGGAATACAGTTTTGTAAATTTTTCCACATCCAGCTGCTATTGTTGTTCTTTTTTGCATCCCATAAGTTATTATCTGGAAAGTATTTTGATTTATATACCTTGCTCCAAAGACTTTCTTTATCCATTAGTAATTTCCAAAGGAGCTTTAAAGTGTAGGCCTTGTTGAGAGCATGTAAATCTCTTATTCCCAACCCCCCATACCTTTTACTAGTGCATACTGATTTCCATTTAATCTTTCCTCTTCTTTTCCCCTCATTTGATGCATTCCAGAGGAAGTGTTTATTAATAGAGTTAATTTTTTCTAAGCATCCTGATGGTATTTTGGCAACAGACATAGTAAAAGCTGGAATAGTATTTGTTACTGCTTTAATAAGTGTTGCTCTTCCTGCTTGTGAAAGTAATCTGGTAAACCAGTTGTTAATATTAGACATTATTCTGTCTATTATTCCATAGAACAGGTCCATTTTCTTTTGACCAAATAAAAAAGGCACACCTAAGTATTTATCTTTTCTCTTATTTGGTTGTACTCCCAGTTCATCAGTTAATCTAATCTTAGTCTGGGGTGGTGTATTAGGAGAAAATAAGATTCTTGATTTATGCCAACAAATATGTTGACCTGAGGCTTGTGCATAAGCATTTAGAATTCTTAACAAACCTCTTGTAGATCTATTATTTGCTTTTATAAATACCATGCAGTCATCTGCAAAACAGAGTATAGGTATATTGGGACCATTTCTGCTGGTTTTAAGAGTTTGAATTAGCTCATTATCCACATTTGATATAATCATATGGATCAATAATTCTTGGCAGAGAATAAAGAGGTAGGGAGATAAAGGATCTCCCTGTCTTAGTCCTCTAGATGGCTGCCATTCTTCTGAAACATTGGAATTAACTTTAACCCTAAAAGTTGTTGTCTTAAAACACTGTTCTATCCAATTAATTATTTTAGGGTCAAAATTAAACTTCCTTAAGGTCATGCTAATAAAGTTCCATTCTAGCCTATCATAGGCCTTTTCTACATCCAGCTTAAGTGCTAAGTAATGTTGCTTAGATTTTTTCTTCCTATTCATTGTATGCAGAAGTTCATGAGCAACCATGATATTATCAGATATTTGCCTCCCAGGGACAAATGCATTTTGGAAAGGTGATATTAGTTTATTGAGAAAAGGTCTTATTCTATTGACCAAAATTTTTGAAATTATCTTGTAAGATACATTACACAGACTAATAGGTCTAAAATGTTTTGGTGTCTGTGGATTATCTATCTTAGGGATGAGGACTAGGAGTGTATTATTAGTATCTGGTGGCATGACCCCTGTGAGAAAGAAAGACTTAACCATTTGTATGACTTTGCCTCCTATACTATTCCAGTGATGCTGATAAAAATGTGCATTGAAGCCATCAGGCCCTGGGGCTTTGTCTGGCCCAATACTTTTCACTGCTAGCCATATTTCTTCATCTGTAATATCACTTAAGATGGAAAAATTATCCTCAGGAGATAGTTTAGGAGTGATTATGCTTTTAAAAGCTTCAAGGCTTGGTGACTGAGTGATGCTCTGGTTGTGGAAAAATTCTTTAAAAGTGTTAGTTAATTCCTCAGGATCCACCACCCAGTTCCCCTGCTCATTTTTTATGCCATGTATAAGATTTCTCCTTCTCTGATGAGAAACCAGTGCATGGTAGTATTTAGTGTTGGCATCCCCCTGTTGTAACCAGTTTCTCTTGGCTCTTTGAGCCCAGTATTGGTGTTTTTGTTCTAGTAGATTACTTAGAGAGTTTCTAGTATATTCTAATTTTGCACCCCAATAGCTAGGGTTTAGATGTATTCTTTTTTGTAGGAAGTAAAGTTCCTCCTTTCTTTGTTTGATTTTAACTTTAAGGCCTCTTAAACTATCCAGAGGCCAATTTTTAATGGATACTTTAAGGTTATTAAGAAAATCTTCCCACTGCATATCTTGTATTTCAATTTTATTAAGATGTTTAGTTAGTTCTTCTTGAAACACACTTGTTTTAGTCCAGAACATTTCATATCTAAACCAATAATGTCTTTTAATCTTAGTTTCCATTGTATCTACCATTATTGGGGTATGATCAGACACATTACTTACTAAATGTCTCACTCTTGTTTCTGGGAATCTATTATTCCATTGTATGTTAGCACAAGCTCTATCTAACCTAATTGAAATTAGGCCTGGTCCTATACCCTTAAAATTTCTGTTTGACCAAGTATATGTGTTACCACAATATCCTAAATCCTCAAGATTACATTTCTCTAAGCAATCAGCAAGTTCCTTCATCCTACCAAAGGATGGCTTATTGCCACCTTTTTTCTCAAAAGGATGCAAAAAATTGTTAAAATCCCCTAATACTATCCATGCACCATTTAAAGATCTACTGTAGTTATAAATTTGCTGCCATACCTGAGCTTGTTCAGAGTGAGTGGGATAATTGTATAGCGCAGTAACATTGATAGGCAAGCCATTGTGTGTGACATTGCTCAAATTTGTTGGAAATAGGCGAAAGTGAGCAATTCTGTCTCCCACCTCATGCACAACAATATCCACTGCAGCTGCATTCCATAGGAACCAAAAGCCTCCAATCTGTGGACAGTCTGGAGAGGGTGGGATAATATGCTTATTTGTGTACCCTAGTTCCTTAAGCACCCTTCTAGAAGTGTTGTTACACATTCTAGTATCCATAACAATAGTTAAGAGTGGCTTATGTTCTTCCATTAACTCTTTTAGTGCATTAAGCTTCACTCTACTACCAGCCCCCCTTATATTCCAAGCTAATATACGCATATTATCCGATTGGGAGGCAGGTTCCATTCCCCTGGGACCCCGAGGGTAACTTTGTTTTACATAGACGCTTGGAAGGATTTTTGGAGTGGAGCTCAGAGTTCCCCCGTTTGACCATGGAAGGACAAACAGAGTATGTTTCATTTGGTAGTTTAGAATTTGTTTCACTGGCATGCACATGTAACGTAGAGAGATTGGGGTAGCAGAGCATGGAATCTTGTAAAGCAGGGGACAGTGGAAATATGGGAGAATGCGAGTTGTGTGGGGGTCCAGTGGAATTACCTTTGTGTTGAGGATCTCCTCCCTCTGAACTGTGATTCTGAGCGCATCCGTCATGGTCCTTAGGGATAGCACCTCCTCGTCTGGATCCTCTTGAGCTGGAGAATTTCTTCTTGGGAATGGAAGCAGCCCTGGCCTTGCCGGAAACAGAGCAAGAGTTCTCTGGGGCGGTGGCGATGGTGTCTGCTTGTCCAGTGGGTGGGAGTTGCGATGACCTAGGGTTTCTAGCAAGTTGACTGGAGGTTTTGGCGGGGCTCTTGGACAATAGCCTGGCCTTGAAGTAGGCCGGGAGGATTCTCCCTTTTCCAGCCCCAAGGCGTGGCGAAAGTCGCTCTCTGAAGGAGGAGATCTGACATGCAGTGGGTTTGGAGCATGATAAAGCCTGGTGGTTGGGCGAGGGGGGCGACTGATGCCCAATCTCGCCGGAAACCTCTGGTTCTTGGCCGGAGCTCGCACAATTTTGGGCTGGAGCAGAGGAGCCGGCCGTTTCTTTGGGGCTTGTGGAGCTGGAGCTGGCATGGTGAGCACTTGGCTGTAGCTCAGAGTAGCCGAATTCATCAGCAGAGTGGATGGGAGCGGCGTGAGCTGAGCTTGCGGGCTCGTGATGAATGGGCTCGACGGAGGTGATTCCTCCATTATCGGAAAATCCGATGGGGGAGATGGTGTTTGGTCGTGGGAAAGCATTGTGAGGTTGTTGAGTGGTGGGAAAAGGTCGATCGGACTCAGATTGGGAGTTGATTTCACCTCCATTACTCGCCGGCGTTAGGGTTTCTGTGTGAGTTGAGGAGAGAGTGGAAGAAGGTGGAGTAAGTGGAAGTGAAAGCGTGCTGTGTTGGGTAATGTACCTAAAAGTGGAACCTGAACCGTCATCTTCAATTATTGGATTAAGTTTAAAAATTTCTCCGGGAGAGAGAATTGGGGCGGCCATTTCCATTGGTCTCTGGTTCTGAGTGCTCAATGGGGAAGGAGAATGTGTTTGAGTGTCAGGAACTAAAATTCCAATTTCTGTTGTGTTTTTTGTTTCCAAATTTGTGTTTTTAGTATTTATATTTTGGGCATTACACGTGTTGTCTTGCTTGTCATTTTCAGAGAGATTGGGTTCTTTTGTTTTTTCTTTTAATTCCTTTTTTCCATAATTTGTTTGGGCTTGCAGTGTATCATTACTTATAGCTAATTGGGCTTTGGTAGAGACACATACCTGTTGGGTCTGATTTTCACTCACCTGGTCCAATCTGATATGGGCTTGTTCTGTATCCATAGGCCTGTTGGATCCCAGCCCATCTTCTAGACCCTCTGTTTCATTTGTTTTTCCTGCCCCGGTGTTGAGTGTGATCATGCTCGTGTTATGGGTACCAGTAGGATCCGTAGTAATTTCCACATTAACATTGGATGATTCCATTGCACTTTCATCTTCTACCTGCATATCAAGATCATTGCGTAAAATCTGAAATGCATTTGAAATTGGAATATCCAACTTACCTTGTACTATTGGGTTAGACGATTCTTTTACTTGAGTGTTGCCATTCCTTCCATTGCTATCTGATTTTGGTCGCCAAATTCTTTGTACCATGCCATTTGACTTTCCTTGGGATGGAATTGGACCTTTTTGCAAAACTTTTTGCAAACCTTGTCTCGTTCCCTCCCGTAGTGAAGGATATTTTGGTCTCTGGCTATAAATCTGCCACTGTGATCCCTTGTCATTAGAATTTAAGTCTGAGTCCTGGGATCTTTCCTCAGTTGTATCTTGACTTGAGGCTTTGGACAGTTTTGGGTCAGAATTAGGGCAAATATTCCTAAAGTGACCTATTCTCCCACACGCATGACAAAACTCCGCTTTTATTTCATAAGTAATAGCTTGGATCCTATTGCCTATTTGGATGGCTGGCGGGAGCGGATTCTCTGTGTTAAATTCAATACAGAGACGTGCATATCGACCTTTAGAGGCATCACTAGTATGTGTATCAACCTTAATTGGTCTGCCCAGAGTTTTAGCTATGTCAAATAAGGCTTCCATATCATAATATTCGATGGGAAGTTCATGAAGCTGTATCCATATAACCATAGTTTCCATCATTCCTTGAGAAGGTGTAAAATCCGGTCGCCATGGTTGAACACCCAGATAATTATTGAAAATAAACCATGGGCCACCAGTTAAGGCTGTGGTATAATCTTCCGGGTTGTTTGTTTTAATTAAATAGTAGCCCTTCCCTAAAAATACAGTACTTACCGGACCTTTAGTTTTCCAGATTGCTTGGAGTTGTCTGTCAATGTTATTGATGATCCGCTTAATTCCTCCAGCGTGAACTATTAGGGATTTGGACCAGGGTTGACAGAATTTAATCCTTTTCTCTTTGTCCCAATTAACCTGGGGGCAATCTTCCCTAATCTTTTGGGCAGTGCAAGCTTCCTTGATTTGTTGATTTTCTTCCAATTGGTGAATCCATGTTGGGAAATATCTGTGGCTTGATGTCTGCTCCAACTTGTCCTTGTAAGAGCTCTTGTTTTGGTTAACGGCTTTGCCCTGAGTAGTGCTCTCTTGCTCCTGACCCGGGTTTCTTATCCCCTGACCTGTGTCAGGGGGTTTGTCCGGAGGAGAGGCCATGATGGCTGTGAGGAGCCGGCGGCGGGAGTTTGGGCTAAGAAAAGGTCTAGGGTTTCTTAGAGAGAGAAAAAGTTCACAATTGTAATGTAATTTAATGCGGTGTTATGTTTATAGCAGAAGATGAAGAAAGGGAAAGGGAAAGGATCCTTTATTTTCTCTCTCTGTACTTTCCACGTCCTCCTTTCTTTCTCTCTCTAGAATATATACACACCACAACACAAGCACACCACCAATATATACATACATATATGTATGGTATGTATGTATCTATAAATTTTCTGTTGTTTATATGCATAATAAGTCAGTAGTGGTGACTCTCACTTTAACGCACTTTGTCTCTCCCGCTTTGCTTTTTGGCATAGGGTTCTGGAAATGGTGAAACGCTGCCGTTTTGCTACGTACGTGTTTTTTTTTTCGTTTTGGTAGATGCGAAATGGTTTTGTTGTTGTTTTACTCGGTGATTTGGATCTGATTTAGCTTAATTGTTGTTGAAGTTTGTTGGAAATGGAATTTTAGGATTTGAGATGGTGAATTTGTGCCTGAATTGATTTTTTATACTGCGTTTGGTCGCCTAATTTTCAATCGTTATTGCTCTGTGTTAGTAGCTTAGTTTTTGTTGAAGGTTGTTGTTGTGTGATTGGTCTCGATTTGCTTTTTGTGGGGATGAGTTGAATAAAATCAGCTATGGATGTGATTGAACTGTTGTATTGGGTTTTTGGGAGGTATATGGATGGGTTTTGTCTTTGTGACTGTTGATCGGTAAATGTTTGTGGTTTTGAGCTCTGAAGAGGTTTTGATTCGTTGTGTTGAATTTATCATTCAGGGGGATTCATGTAGTATGCTAATTTGCTATGAAATGAATTTTCTGTTAAGGAAGTTACATGCTCACCTTTTGAGTTTAGTTTTGTATGTTTCGATGGACATCTTCACTGAGGGCGTGTTTAATAATGCGTCACCTGTCACGTGTCATCACTGTTTGATGATTTGTTGTCGATAGTGGTTCTTGTTCATCGTTCATTCTAGATGGATTGAGGGAGTCGTATGTTATGGAGTAGTGATAAAGTTATCATAGATCTTTCTGCCTCATGTCTGAGAAATTATTGAGGAATTTCTCTATACTGTGCTGCAGGTAATTTTGTCTCTGAGGAGCTTTCTGTTTTGCTGACTTGGCTGGAACCTTCCCAAGTGCATGTTATATATATTCTGAGACTTCTCATGTATAACAGACGATAAGTTATATATTATTGCCTACTTGTAAAGAAGAATGGGGGCTGCTTGTTGTGTTGCCGCAAAGGATAGAACTATAGTAAATGGACCGTCCAGGGAGTCTCTGCAGAGGCATGCTCGCCACTCACCATCTTGGAGTTTTCGATGGGATAATCGTGGAAGAGTAGCTGGAGAAGAAACATCTACATATTGGTTACGTGGTGGAGGTGCTGCAAATGAGGGAGTAGAAGTCAAATCGAGCACTACTGTTAGAACAACATTTGCTTCTGAGGAGAGTAGTCCATTAGATAGTACTCGCTCACTTGCATGGCAAAAGTCACCTGCTTCTGACCAGAATGCAGAGATTCTACGGAATCTAGCTCCTTCTGGTAAACCCCATTTTGGCACTTCCAGCCTTTTACTTGAACATGTTATCCTATCTGTGATGCTTTGATGAAACATTCTTCAAAATTTTGAACTCATTCTCTTAATTTGTGGTAGCTTGCTTACTCATATAAGGTACAATGGCTTAGGCAGCTAATAAAATATTGTGGTAGTTCTGTGAGATAGTTTCTTTTTTAGCAATGGATTGGTGGTTTAGGTAGGACAGCTCAATACTGCAAGCTGATGGCTCAAGACCATAAAATTGAGTTGAGAGTTATACTCAAAACCCTCTGATCTTCTGGGTTAAATATAATGTTAGAGCTTGCTCAAGGAGAGGTGCTTATTCACACAGTGTATCGTCGTTGTGACATGAAGTTTTGTTGTGCTTGCTGTTTCTGGTTGAGAAGATTTTGAAGGCTTCCTAGCTGTTCAAGGTTCTCTTAGACAGTGTCCTGACTTATAAAATATACTTCTCTACGCTTGCATCAGTGCACTGGTATTCTGATCTTTAACTTTGGAATAGTAAAACCATCACCTAGTATGTACATACATACAATAGTAGGGACCACCTAGTCCCTTAGATAGTAATTGTGATTCCGTCTCTTTTTACCCCTTTAGCATTCTCCATAGAAGTCTCCTGTTAGAAATATAGGCACTGGAGTGAGGAACCAACTGATCAGTTTGTATGTGTGGTTGAGTAAGGTGCAAGTATTAACGTAGGAATGGGTATACTTGATAACCAGAGTGGAGGCCTGGAGTATATGGCATCAGAAGAAATCTGGGGGTGTGAGTGTATCTGAAACCATTAGCATGAAAGTTATAGCTCCACTTTTGGATGTAAAATGGCCTAATTAAGATGGGGTTTCAGGAACGCTGATGTTTATGTTTTATGAAGTGCAAGATTGAACTAATATCTTTTTATTAATTGCAAATTTTATTAGGTGCACAATGGGCTCTAGTAATTAAAAGAGCTAAATGTATTATGTTTGCACTCTAGAGTAGCGAATCAGACTGCAAAGTAATTTTCTGTGAAATGATAGTAGTAAGTTCTGATAACCAAAATAAGAAAAGGCTCTGGCCGAAAAAGACGTGGAAGAGAGAAAGACTGTTGGTTCTTCTTCGATGTTTTAGCCATGTTGATGTCTTATGTTTCGAGATCTGAAATTACCTTAACAGCTTTGAAATAAAGCAGGAGATCCATGCTATACTGTTCTATATTGATGACCAAATAATTTGAAGTTGAGTGTGTGTGCACACGCAATAATATGAGGGGAAAGGGGTGTTTGGGACACTTGAAAGCTGCATGTGTAAAGATATAAGCTTAAATGAGATTACTTCTGTGCAAGAGTTTCTCAGTTTCCCCATGGCCCTAGCAGCTTCTTTTTGGGAAAATGTCATATTGATGAGATTTGCATGGTTCTTTTGAGTTATTATCTCTTATTATGGCAGGCTTACAGAGATTAGTTACATTACAGGCATTTCCGGTTTTTTTTTTTCCGTGACTGTGATAGCTGTCAGGTTTTCATTCCAGAAACCAACAGTTTAAGTATATTATCCTCTAGCTGTCGCAAACTGCTTACCTTTTTTACAATGGAATAACTATATTGTTCTCGAATCTTCTCAAAGTGAATATGGAAAGTGTTAAAGTTCATATGTATTTTACTGATCTTGTTTTTCTTTTTTTGGACAGATCACGTAAATTCACAGAATACGGTTGAGGTATGTCGATAGTAGGTGTATTGTGTGTTTTATTTCAAAAAAAAAAAAATTGAATCCTTGTGAATTGTTTGGACATGTGGAATTTCCTGACATCCTTATCTGTCTTCATTGTATAGGCAAAGGAGTCGCTGGAATCACCACCTAATTCTTGTCCATCCCCTGCGAAGCTATCGCCTTCAGTTCCTTCGGTCTCATCCTTGTCTATGTCTCCTCTCTCTTCCAGAAGTTATCTTCTTCCTCCAAACTCAACACCTTCAAGATGGCAATATCGATCTCCAGGTCATCGTCTATCACGTCAAGTATCTGATAGTCGGATACCAGAATACAAGTCCCCAGCATACTCAATTTCTGAAGACTCTTCTTTATTTCCACCATACACTTTGGGTAATGAATCGACCAGGATCTCCAATGGTGAGTCTTCTGATAGTTGGTCAATACCTGCTTCAGCTGAGCTAATGACCACTCGCCGAGAGAGGTGGTCTTTCGACAGCGATGCTTCAGCCTTCAGCCGTGATAAGTTTAATAAATCTAGCGGGCGGCATTCTTTTGATCTCCAAGCTTGTGGTATTTGTACTAAGCTTTTGACTGAAAGGTCTTTGTGGGGGTGGAGTTGCCAAAAGATAATAGCCACCAACGAATTAGCCGTGGTTTCTGTTTTAACTTGTGGACATGTTTACCATGCCGAGTGCCTGGACCATATGACTCCTGAAATAAACAAGTATGACCCGGTCTGTCCAGTTTGCACTTTTGGGGAAAAACGAACTGTGAAGATGTCAGAGAAGGCATTGAAAGCTGAATTGGATTCAAAGGCTAGAAAACGATTGAAAAAGCGTGTAGTTGATGGTGACCCAGATGGTAATGTTGCATTTGATCATCATAAAAGCAGCGGAATTGAAGAAAGGCGCCTTAAGATGAGCCCAATTTTAAATATGAAGAGTTCTTCAGGAAAGCCATTTTTGAAACGCCACTTCTCCTTTGGCTCAAAACCTAGTGGATCATCTGGGAATCATTCTACTCTGAGAAAGGGCTTTTTCTGGGCAAGATCTAATAGCAGGGCCTGAGTTGCTATACAGGTTACAAAGTAAGCTTCCATCTTTATTCTACGAAAAGCATTAATGTTGTCTGCATTATGATTTGCATTTGATTATAGGTTTTTTTTGTTTTTTTTTTTTTTTTTTTTTT
>JAQRGC011899256.1:0-17113 GCA_028659135.1 Plantago lanceolata
GAAATATTATTTTATTTCATTAAATATGCCTTATTGAATTTTTATTATTATTATTAAATTTAGGTAGATTGACTCTGTAAAATATGGAAGAAAAATCATTTGGAAAAATTATGGTTGTTAAATTAAAATGGTGGGGGTAATTTGGACATTTTAGCATGAAGGAAATGTGAATTTTTGAAGCCCAGCCTCAAGTTTAGTGCGTGTGTTTCACGTTCCGTTAGTTTTGACGTTGAGAGGGTTTTGTGCTGACTTTTCCAATAACTCAGGGGATTTTGTGCAATTTTAATAACTTAGAGGATTTTTTGCTACTTTTAGATAACTTGGGGGTATTTTATACAGTTAACCAGTTAACCCCTTGGTAGTTACCTGTTTCCCCATTAATTGCTACATATTTCCCTTGCACCATAAAAAAAAAACCTAGACGCCCAGAACTGATCAGAACAACATTTTTCATCCCATCAGCCTAATAAGTATGAAATATGTCCTACCCGAATTACATTTGAGAACCACGAGTCAGGATGAACTAGGGCGTTCCAAAAGATAATTCGACATTATTGACCACTGGAAGGCGAGGGGCACATCACCCGACTTTACATACCTCGACATGTGGACCTTCACTGCTGTTGCACTCAGAGAATGCAAGTGAAGGAAATAGATCACAGGTCGACATCAAAGCGACCAGTGAATAAGAGCAATAAGGTCAGCTTGTACGATATGATCCAGAGCTCGAAATAGGAGAGGACCCGACGTTGACTTGTCCTACACAACTCAAGGGTCGAGTTGGAGAAGGACTCGACATCCCCACTGATGAGCTGGCATCAGAATTCGCCTGAACATTCCAGACAGATTCCAAGTCGGAGGGATTTTACACAATTACCCTTTGACAGCGACAGCTTAAGGTGGTGGTTGTGCCAAAATTACTATAATACCCTGCATAAAGTGAAACCCTAGTTCCAAGAGAGGATCTAGACTGTACACTTGTCAAAGATCCAGGAGCACACCATGTCTATAAAAGGAGCTCAGCCACCATCAAAGGAAGGTAACTGATATTTTCTCTCTAAAGTGTATAGTACTCGAAGTCTATATCAGGATGGTTGAACGGCCTCCTGTTGAGTTGAAGTCTCAGAGATATTCTGGCCTGACTATTCAGCAGGCCGGTCTAACACACACAAGCACACACAGACCCCTTCGTATTCAGGACCAGGCCTACTGCCCGAGCTGTCCAAAAAGAGCAAATCTCACTTTCATAGTTCGTGGATCTGGGAGCTTAGCCCTAGATCGAGATCCAAGGGTTTTTAGAGCGCGTACCGAGGAGTTACCAGAAAGTTACCACAACATTTTTGGCGCCGTCTGTGGGAACCCTTACTAAAAGGTGTTCCTACCAAGGCACGGTGGTCCAGTCATGGTAGCCGGGAAAAGGGGGGCCAAATCGGCTGCGAACCCCACTTCCTCCAGAAACAGGGACCAAACAGCCGTGAGCAATGCAACTGCAGATGACGCCGTGCAAAACTTAGCGATAGGGGAAGAAGCACATAGCCACGGACAGGTGGGAAGTGTGGCTCGAGGTAGAGGGGTCGATGGAGCAGAGGCACGCCTTTCCACCGGTGAGATAGCAGATGCTAGGCTTCAGATCGAGAGAAGGAGAGAAGCCGCAAGAAGAGAAGCAGAGATTGCAGAAACCCACAGGAGGGAAGAGAGGCCCCAGAATCAAACCAGGCTCGAGGTACTGCATCCTAGTTTAGCAACCTCCGTAGGAGCTATACCTGCACCGCTCCCGATGTCACAACCAGTCTATCAGGTTCAAAACCTTACATCAGGGTACCAGCCTTATGTACTTTTGGGTGGGATGATGATGCACTCGAGTCAGTTTGGTTACACCACGGAACAGCTAACGAGATTGATGACAATGCTCCAGGGAATATGCGGATACCAACTTCCACCACCACCGGTATAGGCGCTCGGGGTTAATCCCATCCGAGTTTCACAAGTTGAGATGCCGATAGCCGAACCGAGAGCTCGAATGGCCATTCCATCACTGGTGCAGCCAAGGGTGACACGTATTCCGTCAGTACATGTCGAACCCGTACACTCTCAAAATCGACCTTCCAGATCGGCCAGAGACAGGCTAGGGGACCAGGGAAGACCAGAAAATAGGGACCTCAGGGAGGTAATCAATAGAAGGGTAGTGAATAACTCACCAAACCTAGATGGTCAACCTCGACAACCGGAGCAAGAGGTGGTACAGCGAGTAGAGCCAAGGGCCAGAGATGAACGTCAACCATCTCAAGGGGAGATCAGACGAGTCAAGGAAAGAGCTCGATATGGACAAAGCATTCGAAACACGAGGGTCCAGGCAGGTACCCAAGGGAATGGACAACGTGATAGAGAAGATCCGCAACACCGTCGAGAGCACCAAGACGAGTCGGCTTCACTAGTCATCTATAGGAACAACCCAGAACCAAGGGGTGAAGCTCGAGCAAACAACCCTACGCGCGAAGTGGCGGAGATGTTAAGAAAACAATATGACGAAATGCAAGTGCAAGTGGCCGAGTTGCGCCGGAAAGTTACCGAGAAGGAGAAGGTTGTTCCTAAAGTAAAGAATCCACTATGTGTTGCGATAAGAGACAAGACGCAGTCATACCGACACTGGAAAAGTATTACGGAGACGACTGCCCGAATGCACATATCTCGAGGTTCGAAGGCAGAATGGAGGGGTATGGGCATAACGAGAACATGATGGCAATAACATTCCCCACAACACTATTTGGGGATGCAATGGATTGGTGGAGCAAAGACCTCGAGCATGGATCTATTACTTCATACGAGCAGTTGAAGGACTTATTTGTGGCACGATTCGCGCGAGCTCGGAAGAAAAAGAAATACATCAGTCACATGAGGAGGATCATACAAGGTCCAAATGAAGAGTTGTATGACTTTTATACCCGATTTCAGAAGGGAATTAGGGTTGTCGAGGACCATACAATGACAACCAGGATTGCACTTCTATACGGGAACGTATGTGAGGAGGAGTTCCGAAAGCGACTTTCGATAAAAGCCTCCGAGATTACAAATGAGAAGGAACTCGACGAGTTTATGGAGAGGTACTTCACCTCTCAAGAGTTTGAAAGAAATGTAACTGTCCGAGCTAACCATGGGAAGAAGAGGAATCAGGATGAGGATTATGGCTCGAACAAACAAAGGAAGAAAGAAGGTCAAAACAATGAACGTCGAGGACTAGAATCGAACCGGGAGTATCAGGGAGGCACTTCTACCGAGCCAAACCGAGGATACCGGCCAAAGAACCAAGCGCAGCGGTATGAAGTCTATGCCACTCTGAACAGATCCCGGGGGGAGATATTGAAGCTCATGATCCAGAAGAATGTGAACATACGCTGGCCGAGACCAATCATCGAGAACGAGAAGAATAAGACGTCTACACAGTATTGCGCATTTCACAAAGGGAAGGGTCATGACACCGAGGAGTGTGTCAACCTTAGGACAGAAATCGAATTCCAAGTTCGGAGGAACCAGTTGACAGAATGTGTCGAGAAGAGGGCAGATACAAATGAAGTCCCAGGAAGTCGACCTACAGACTCTCCGACACGGGATACCAGAGTAAACCTAATCCAGACAGCGGGTAGGTCGAACTCGGGGAACAGGCCGATAAGTGGGGTTATTTGCACTATCGCAGGAGGTCCCGCTGGAGGGGATTCGAGAAAAGCAAGAGACAGAACAACAAATAATCTCAAGTACGCCGACGAAGCATATGGACCTCCAGGAAAAGCAGGACATAATTTCATATCAAACTGACGATAGTGAGATACCGCTCAATACAGCGGGAGGGGGCGACCTCGAGGACCCGGACGTTCCGTTGGTCATAGCAGCAGACATCACAACATATCGGGTGGAGAAAGTTTTGATCGACACCGGGAGTTCATCCAATGTTATCTTCACGAAGACGCTTAACCAGATGAACATCGATATCAGAGGACTTCGAGAGGTCATAACCCCATTAGTCGGGTTTGGCGGAACCGAGGTAAGGCCAGTTGGTAGAGTATACCTGACAGTCTCACTGGGGCAAGATCCGTGTAGAATAACCCGACAGGTCCAATTCTTAGTGGTCGACATGCCCTTCGACTACAACGCAATGCTAGGAAGGCCAGCCCTGAACCAGTTCAAAGCAGTGTCCTCTACCCTTCACAACTGGATGACGTTCCCAACCCCGTGTGGAATTGGACAGGAAATCGGGGACAGGAGGCAAGCTTGGGAATGCTACTCGCTTACTACAAAGCATCTAAACTCGCCAAGGTTGGCAATAGAAAATGCCAGAGGTGCCGACCACCCAAGGAACACAGTCTTCACCATCAACGAGCCGAAAAAGAAACGAAGAAAGTTGAGTCCGTCACTCAACAGAAATCGTTCTAGATTGAAGGCCGTAGATCTCAACACATCAATCGAGGCCATTGAGGCAGATGAGTACAAGGTTATTTCGTCATACCTTGTGCAGTTACACCAAAAGCAAAATTCATGCTGGAAAATAGGATCGAGCCAGCCGAGATGACGAAAAATGTACAGCTCGACCCTAAAGACCCAGAGAAAGTAACTAAAATCGGGACAGAGATGAGACTAGAGGTCGAGAAACAGGTAGTCGACTTCCTCTGTGCAAACGTCGATGTCTTTGCATGGAGTACAGATGACATAATGGGCATAAACCCCAGTATTATGGTGCATCGACTCAATGTCGACCCCCAAGTTCGACATATCAAGCAGAAAAAGAGGGACTTCGCAGCAAAAGAGACCGACATCATAAAGGCCGAGGTGGATAGGCTGTTGAAAGCAGGGCACATCAGAGAAGTCCAAACTCCGACTATGTATGCAATGTCGTCCTGGTTAGCAAAGGGAATGGAAAGTGGAGGATGTGCAATGATTTTACCAAGCTAAACAAGCATTGCCCAAAGGATCCGTCCTGGATGTGCACTACTTAGTTTCATGGATGCATATCAGGGATTCTACCAAGTGAAAATGGCACTGGAAGATATTTACAAGACCGCCTTCTTTGCAGCTGGGGCAGTCTATTGTTTTAATGTAATGCCATTCAGATTGAAAAACGCAGGTGCAACCTACCAGAGGTTAATGAATCTGATGTTTAAGGAAGAGCTTGGAAAGACAATGGAGGTCTACGTGGATGATATGCTTGTAAAAAGCAAAGAAGAAGTAAATCATGTCGAGCACTTAGCTCGGTGCTTTGCAATTCTGAGAAAATATGGAATGAAGCTCAACCCCGCAAAGTGTACCTTCGGCGTAAAAGGTGGCAAGTTCTTGGGATATATGGTTACTGAACGTGGAATTGAGGCCAACCCCGACAAGATCAAAGCAGTTCAAGATCTCAAAGTACCAAATACTTTGAACGATGTCCAGAAGTTGATTGGGAAGATAATCTCCTTGAGCCGATTCATATCGAGGTCGGCTGAGAGGAACCTACCCTTCTTCAAGCTTTTGAGGAAAAAGGAAAAGTGCAACAAGAAGAACAACACCTTTATATGGACAGAGGAGTGCACTAAAGCCCTAGAAGACTTGAAGCAGTATTTACTTACTCCACCTCTACTGTCGAAGCCGGAGGAAGGTGAACCCCTATACTTATATCTTGCTGCGACAGAAGAAGCTGTAAGTTCAGTCTTGGTCAGAGTTCGGGATAGAGACCACCTACCGATATACTATGTCAGCAAGGCGCTACACCCCACCGAGACAAGATATAACAAGATGGAGAGGCTTGTGCTAGCTCTCCTACACACCTCTAGGAAGCTGAAGCCATATTTTCGCTCTCACAAGATAGTGGTTCTAACGAACCAACCTCTGAGGCTTATTCTTTCTAAACCAGAGGTATCAGGTCGACTAGCAAAGTGGGCTATTGAATTGAGTGAACATGAGATCGAGTTCCAAGGACCGACTGCAATCAAGGCGCAAGCAATATCAGAATTCTTGGTGGAATTCCCCACCGATAAAGATCATCCAGTCTTGGAGGACGAAGAAAGTAGGAGATCGGCAGTCATGTCGGTCTCACAAATGGAAGTTGACATCCAAAATCCAGACGACGAACCGATGCAAGACTTAGGAACTACAAAGTTATTTGAAGAGCAACATGATTAGTCGGATGTATGGACTCTCGAAGTCAATGGTTCAGCGACTGGAAGAGTCGGTGGCATCGGAATCTTCCTCAAGAGCCCGGGGGCGCCACCCTGCAATACTCGATCACCTTGGCCTTCAAGGTGACAAACAATGAAGCGGAGTACGAGGGCTTATTGATAGGAATGAAAATGGCTAAGTCTTTACAAGCTAAAAAGGTGACGACATTCACCGACTCGCAACTCGTCGAGTCTCATTACTCGGGTGCCTTTGTGGGCAAAAGAGAAAACATGATGTTGTATCTAAAACAAGTCGAGGAGCGTGCCAAAGGGTTCGAATTTTTCGAGCTGAAAAAGTTTGGACGAGAATATAATGAGAAGGCCGATGCTTTAGTGAAATTGGCTTCTGTATCCGGGACAGTCGACACAAGGGACGTCATTGTAATGACCATGAATACTTCATCTATTGCGTCTCGACATCCAGATATGCTATCCATCAATGAAGACCCACATTGGATGAGAGACATCGTAGCCTACAATGCATTTGACAAGCTTCCGGACGATCCAGTAGAAGCTCGAAGAGTCAAACATCGAGCCCAGAGATAGTTTATGATGGGAGAAGATTTATACAAGATCTCTTGGGAAGGAATGCATTTGAGATGCCTAAACCCGACCGAAGCAAAGAAAGTTCTCCGAGAGATACATCAAGGGAGTTGTGGGAACCACTCTGGAGGTCGGAGCTTGGCACAGAAGGTCATTCGGCAAGGATACTATTGCCCATCGATTATTGGGGACGCTATGAGATTCTCAAGGCAGTGTTCAGTTTTATGCTCGAAAGACTAAAAAACCCGCTCAGAATTTAATACCATCTGAAGTGCCATGCCCCTTCGACATATGGGGATTGGACATAGTGGGTCCACTACCAAAAGGGTCGAAACAGAAAAGATGGATCTTTGTAGCCATTGAACACTTTTCCAAGTGGGTAGAAGCAGAAGCCGTCTCGAAGACAGGGGAAGATGAAGTCTTCGACTTTATCTGGAGAAATATAGTGTGTCGATTTGGCTTACCTCGAGTCCTCATCGCAGACAATGGCTCACAATTCACAGCAAAGAGATTGAGGTAGTGATGTGACCAGATGAAGATAGAGCAGAGATTCTCATCGGTGTATCACCCATAAGAGAATGGACAGACCGAGGTCACAAATCGAACCATCATTAATCATTTGGAAAAGAGGATGAAGTCATGCCAAGGAGATTGGGTGGATGACCTCGATGGGACACTGTGGGCATATCGAACTACAAGGCGTGTTCCAACACAAGAAACCCCTTTCAGCCTGGTCTACGGCTCAGAGTCCATCATTCCAACCGAGATTGAGGTAGAAACACTAAGGGTTAAGTCCTATGAGAAAGATAACAATGCAGATGCTAGGCTTCTTGACCTCGAAGTGTTGAATGATCGAAGGGTCAATGCTACAATCAATATCCTCAGATACCAAGCCATGGTAGCTCGAGCCTATAATAAGAATGTCTGCAACCGAGAATTTCAGGTCGGGGACCTAGTATTACGCGATGTATCTGTTCAAAGGCACGTTGGAAAGATGGAACCCAAGTGGGAGGGCCCCTACAGAATAGTTAAGGCAAACTCGAATGGGAGCTATATTCTCGAGGAAGAAGACACAGGAAAGCTTCTACCTAGACCCTGGAATGTGAAGAACTTGCAAAAGTACTATTGCTGAAAGCTCGATAGATGGACCTTCCGTCAAGGACATCGATCCTGGAATCTTCCGTCAAGATACAGGAGTCGACCTTCAAATAAGGAACTCGATGGTGCATCCGTCATGAACATCAGTTTCAGTATAACAGTGTTCCCTCCGTCAGGGTCACAAACTTTTGTTTTTGGTTCAAATTCTAGTAAAGATAGGACAACTACAAGTCGGCTGGTTAGCCAGGATAATGTATCTTTCATTTTAATGAAATGATAAGTTATTGAAAATTTCTTTCGTAGTATTGACACTTGTTCAAGATATAATTATGTTTATCGACTGTTCGACCTCGATTAAATATCACTAGTTACGTCAACTATTCGATGTATGCGAAATCCAGAGAACAAAAATACTCAAAGTATATACAAATAGTTACGTCAACTAAAAAAAAATAAAAATATATGCTGTGATTTCCACTTAACATCAGAAGTATACGATACTCTACAGATAGTTACGTCAACTACAGATGTATATGATACTCTAATTCTCTCCCTCAACATCAGAAAGCTCGAGATACGGAAACTCCCGAAGTGATTTCCACTTAGGCACAGGAATTGTGGTGGGTTGGTCGCATGCTGTGGCATGATGGTCACCCTCCTCTTCGACTCGTGCACTCACCTCCTCGAAGGCTGACCAACCAGGGGGGATAGCCCAGACATCGACCAGGAAGCTGTAACCACCTCTTATTATCCTCAACATAGGCCTTGAAGGGATGAAAATAATAGGTCGACATCATATCCCCGACCCAGGATGGAAGGCAGGAATCACCGTTAGCATACTTGAAATCTTCAGACTCCGGATTGACAAGTGACACGAACTCATTCTTTGCAAGACCATCCAAGAAACTAGGAGCAAAGGATTCGACTTCACCATCAGTAGTATCGAAGGGATAAATGCCAATGGAACCAAGGTCAAGGCCTTCGGGTATATATTCAGCCTCTGATAATTGAGTCACAGCAAAATTAAAACCTATCTCTCGAGCTGGCTCATGAATTTGGCTTCTCAGAAAATAGAAGGAATCCCCGTTGAGGAAGTCTTGAACAGCTTCAAGCCGGGTTGTCAACATATTATTGAAGACCTGTTCCTTAAACTCAAACAGGAACTCGACTAGGTCACTATAGGCATCCAGCTGAGCAAACAAGATCTCAAGAACCTTGTTGAACTCTTTGACCATAACCTTGACAGTCCTCAAGAGGTCACGAAGCTCATCTTTAAGACGAATAAATTCTGAAGGAGGACTCTCCGACTTCATCTGACTTGGTTCAGGGATACCCTGCTTAAGGAGAGACAGATAAGTAATTGCTTGATATAAGTTATGAAAGCAAAGAAGCATTTGATATGGAATATTGAAGGCAAAGCAACGAGACAATGTTCGAATTCAAACATCACAGGGCATACCCCGGGTACTAATATACATTTCCTAGATATCCTAGGCCTGGGTATGACTCCTGGATGGACATGGAGGAGTCACCTCGGTCGCTGGTATGTCGGTTGGCTTATCGGTAGCAGGAACTTCAGCTGGTTTCTCGGTCTCACCAGTAATGTTTGTATCGACGGGGATCTCATCAGCAGGCTTCTCGGTCCCAAGGACTTTCTGCATAGCATCTTCAGGATTGATCTCCTCTTCGGTCTCGGACTCCTCTTCCTCATAACTGTCCCAGTCTACCTTAGTAAACTGAGCTCAATCCTTAATGTTTGAGGCTTGGACAACCTCGAGAAGTTCAGCACACCCATGGATTGGATGACCATCGATACCATCTTTCTTGAGCCCTTGCTCCTCATCATCCATCATCTGCTCGAGCTCTTCCATCATCTCGAAGAAAGAGCTCTCAGGGGCATTCTTCACTGGAAAAGGGATGTTGAGCCACTGTTTGTTCTTTTCAAGGTGCTCCTTAAAGGGGGCAAGTTGATACGAGCCCATGAATTCATTCACCCACCGAGGCAAGAAGGGCCCGCCGTGCTCATACTTGAAGTTCTCATTTTCTGGCGTGACCACTCTAACAAATTCATCCTGGCATAATAGCTCATCTGCCACCTCGGGGATAGAAGCATCGACCTCGCCATTCGCGGTATTCTTGAAATTAATGCCCAAGGACTTCAAGTCGACATCTTTAGGCACAAATTTGGCCTTCTTCAATTGGCCAACAGCAGAATAAAACCCATGCAATCTAGCTTCGTCATAGTCCAGAGATCGCAAATAGGCGTAATACGCGCTCTTGGTAAAGTCGTAGGCTGCAACTTCCCGTTCATGGACAAGCCGAGAGAGCAAATCCTCCTTTAGCTGGAAGATGGTCCGAACTGAGTCCTTGTGTGACCAGTCTTGCACATTGAGCAATTGGGTAGCCTTTGAAAGCTCGAGCTCAACATTCTTCCTCTCTAGCTCACTCTTTTTAAGAGCTGTGGCACACGCCTTAAGGTCGCTCTCGACCTCCATCAGCTCGGACAGCTTCTCCTTTGTCTTGGCAAAGTCTGCCAACTCACCCTTGGAAATAGCCAACTGAACTTTGGCATCGGCGAGTTGGGTCTCGAGTTCCTTTACCTTGGCAGCTTCAGATTTTGTCTTATCAAGCTCCTTCATGGCTTGACCTAGCTCACCAGCCAACTTCAAGCTCGAAGCCTCGAAAGGTCGGAGCCTTTCAATCTCATCTAAGGCGAACTTATACTTCCGCTCCGTCTTATTGGATTGGGTACGAAGACCCGCCATCTCAGTGTTCAGACAAGCAAGGTCGGCCTCCATGGCGGCACGTTCACCAGCCGCCTTCATACAAGCCGCAATAGCCTCACCGAGCTGAGGAAAGATGTGGAAAATATTAGAACGGAGATGAAGTGATTAAAGTTAACAAATAAAAATTAAGAAAGGATGGAGACTTACGGAGTTGAATCGACTAGCTAGCTCGGCAATCCTCTCAAATTCACCTGCCTCGAATAACCGCAACATCTCGGCTTCTCCACCGCCTTGCCTTTAGAAACAGCACCCGCATCAATAAGCTGCATGAGCTCGATGCGAGCCATTTTTTCCTTACCTCTCTCCAAGCCGAGACCAGGAGCTTTAGCACTAGAATTGGTCCTCGGACGGGTCGACCTCGACTGAGCCGGAGCACCAGAGAGGACTTTGGAGAAAGGCTCTGGTTGCTTCCTCTTTTCAGCAATTCGGCTGCTCTCCACTGAGGGAGTAGCACGGGTGTCAACGATGTAAACATCGGTATCGGCGGTTCCTTCAATTGCACCCGATGTCGAAGTCTGCTTTTGTTTTGACAACTTAGCAGCAGGGACGGGTTGACGGGCAGCAGTAGGAGCCCTGGTAACTGGCATTGGGGGATTTGTGGCAGGCTCCCCTGTCATCTTCTCCTTCTTCTTTTCACTCCTCCTACGGAGGAGATATTCCTTCTTGTACCCCGTATCGGGGTGCCTCATAGTGGTTGTATACTCACCGGCCTTCTTGGCCTCTTCGCACTCCTCGATTAGACGGGCACCATTCTTAGCCCCTTCCATCAGAAAGTAGGTGGGTCTCTCCACGATCTTCTCTCGGATCCCTTGGTTAATCTCGAGTTGTTGCTTCTCGAGGAATTCGACACGGTCATCACGGGCCTTCGACATTATTTTCTCGAACCAGTACTCTGATCCAAAAAGAAAAAGTAAGCAAACATTAGAAAACAAGACTTGTATAAGCCGATACCAGATATGTTAAACAGAGTGAGTAAAAGCAAGTAGGCAAGGCGACACGAAAACATGTAAAGAGAAAGGAAATTTGCATTAGTTGAGGTAAAATGTACCAAAATCCTCTATCTCATCTCTACCACAGTAAGACCATCCAGTTAGATCGGCTAGATAGGGAAGAGGTTGAATGAGGAGTGCACAATGGGGGAATTTCTCCGGAATTGGAACAGCCGCGGTAGGCTTAAACATCTGCTTCAATGTCTCTGTCCAGACCGGCATGTTACCTCTGATCGGCTTCTGGGATATGGGCTTGTCACGTCGGAAGACGCTCCGATGTGTCATGATCCGACGATCGACCTCGGTTTGACACTCCTTCAAGGTGTACCGATAAAAGAAAAATTTATCCCACCACTCCGATCCTATGGATGTGGGGGCATGGTCAATAAAGCCACAACCACCAAAGGATTTAAAGGTGACTTGGTAGTGGTTCTTTGGCAGCACCTCGACACTGGTGATGCAACAAAAGTTTACGGGTGTGAATTCGACACCCAGATGCTTCAAAAGAACCCCGACACAGTAGATGTGAGCAAGAGACGTCGGGGGCCCTTGCATAGGCGAAATACCGAGGGCGTCAAAGAGATCTTCAACACGAGGATATAGGGGAATCCTCCATCCGAGCTCTAGAGCAACCTCGAAGACGGAACAGCTATCCTTTGGAGGATTATAAAACGACTGGTCCTTAGTCGGCAAGAAGATCTCTATATCATCGGGAATTTCATACTTGACTCGAAATTCCTTTAACTTGTCCTCTGTCAGGACACTGATAGGGGTCGGGATCTCACCATCACGGTTTAACTCCCCATCGGGGTTAGGTAGGTCGACCTCATTAGGAAGTCGAGGGAACTTTAGTCTTTCTGTAGGAGTCGGCTCCTTTTTCTTGGAGTTCAGCGCATTCAGAATTGACTTTGCTAATGGATCTATGTCCCCAGAAGTCGACGCGACTTCGGTACCGAAGGCTCGGACTGTGTTCTCGGGGACAACGTCAATAAGAGAACCCTATTGGTATGTATCAGAATTTGAAAAGAGTGAGTCAAAAGGATAAGGGAAAGAAAGTAAGATAAGGAAAACGAAGTCTGATTCCGTTACCAGTGCTTCTTCATCTACTTGGTCAACATTGTTGGGAGTGGCGACCGTTTCGCTTGCCACGGGCTCTTTAGTATTGCGTGCGTATCTCTTGCGCAATCTCCTTCTTTTAGGTGGGCGGGACCCACCATCATCAGAGGAACCCGGGGCATATTCCAGGTGCTTTTCGCTATCGTTGGAGGACTCTCCCTCAGACATCTAGGAAAATAAGAAGGCAGAAATTAGCACAACGGAGGAAGTGGTGTCTGAGAGAGTCAGTTTAGTATTTTAATTAAACCGATCGGTAACGAGGAACATGATAGAGGTCGCGAAAGCAAAACACATTCGGAGCACATACGGATGAATCCACACAGTTATATAGACAAGAGATATGGATTATAAAAGAAGCGACAACATAGTACTTACTTCTCAGACGAGGATTGAGAATGCAGTTGAAAACCCATCACCGGAGGAGCAAACTCTTTGATAATCCGGAGACACGAGAAGAGAAATATCACCGATTTGCAGAAATTCTCTCACTATAAGTATGGATTTGAATTGTGAAGGAAGTAAAAGTGTTTTCTACAGAAGGGTATAGGGTATTTATAGGGGGAATAGGCCGGAGGTGAAGAGTCGCATCATAAAGGCCCATCCGATCTCCGTCCTGCGATCTATTTGAATTGAGGGCTCAGATCATTTCACTTTTTTGAAATGAATGATTTGACTTTGACTATAAGGAGATCATGACACGTGGAAGCAGATGAAGACGTGCACGACGTTGCGTAGGGAGTCGTGCACAACATTTATTGATCTCGGGACTACGTTTTTACGTGGGGTGAATTAATTTTACCTTTCTAAAAATCAGCTTCTCTTTTTAGAGTTCGGAAGCAAGACAGATTCAACTAGTCTTACTTTCCGACTCGGGGACAGGAGATTATAATAGAAGCTCGAAAGATAGTCACATTTTAACAGCTTGAAAGCTAGATCCTTTGATACAGCTCGAAAGCTAGCCACACTATTACAGCTCGAAAGCTAGCCACACTATTACAGCTCGAAAGCTAGATCCTTTGATACAGCTCGAAAGCTAGTTACATTGGGAAAGCTTGAAAGATAGCCATGTTATTATCCTCTATCAAAGTTCGAAAGATAGTCACGTTATTACAGCTCGAAAGCAAGGGTAAGGAAAGATACTTGAGGAAATCCCAAAGATCAGAAAAGAAGAATTTCTTTTTTCTAGAAATAATGACATATTTACAACTTGAAAGGCTTGATAGTTCCTTGACTATCTTCATACTCAGAAACTATGGGGACATATGATAAGTATGAAATATGTCCTACCCGAATTACATTTGAGAACCACGAGTCAGGACGATCTAGGGCGTTCTAGAGGATAATTCGACATTATTGACCACTGGAAGGCGAGGGGCACATCACCCGACTTTAAATACCTCGACATGTGGACCTTCACTGCTGTTGCACTCAGAGAATGCAAGTGAAGGAAATAGATCACAGGTCGACATCAAAGCGGCCAGTGAATAAGAGCAATAAGGTCAGCTTGTACAATATGATCCGGAGCTCGAGATAGGAGAGGACCCGACGTTGACTTGTCCTACACAGCTCAAGGGTCGATTTGGAGAAGGACTCGACATCCCCACTGATGAGCTGGCATCAGAATTCACCTGAACATTCCAGACAGATTCCAAGTCAGAGGGATATTACACAATTACCCTTTGACAGCGATAGCTTAAGGCGGTGGTTGTGTCAAAATTAATATAATACCCTGCATAAAGAGAAACCCTAGTTCCAGGAGAGGATCTAGACTGTACACTTGTCAACGATCCAGAAGCACACCATGTCTATAAAAGGAGCTCAGCCACCATCAAAGGAAGGTAACTGATATTTTCTCTCTAAAGTGAATAGTACTCGAAGTCTATACCAGGACGGTTGAACGGCCTCCTGTTGAGTTGAAGTCCCAGAGATATTCCGGCCTGACTATTCAGCAGGCCGGTCTAACACACAAAAGCACACACAGACCCCTTCGTTTTCAGGACCAGGTCTACTGCCCGAGCTGTCCAAAAAGAGCAAATCTCACTTTCATAGTTCGTGGATCTGGGAGCTTAGCCCTAGATCGAGATCCAAGGGTTTTTAGAGCGCATACCGAGGAGTTAGCAGAAAGTTACCACAACACAGCCCGTCCTCAATCTCACGATTCACCATGGTCACCATCAACTTCAACCATAATTCCATCCACACAGCCTGAAAGAAATGCCCATTCATTCATGGCCGTGATTCCACTCCAGAAACCATTTCGCACTCGAAACCCTGCTATATAATAACCAATCCTTACACCATTTGTTCCGTTGAGATTCTGATGAGGTCAAGCGCATTATGGTTGAGGCTTCGAGTTGTAACACTAACTGTTTTTCAACCTCTATTGCGTAATTCTGCCTGCGTAAGAAATTGTCTTTATTCTCCTCATTCTTCTATCGAAACTTTGTCGTGACTGACTTTATGTGTTGCACGTCGTGTTACGATCGCATAGGAATTGGTTTCGTAGAAATCGGATGCAAATTGAAGTCGTACGGACTACGGACCCGCGGAACTTGATGAACTTACTCGTCCATTTGGAACAGGCTAGGTAGTAGGTACGTGAATCTATGGTACTTTCCTGACCATCATTCAACCTTTTATTCTTTTATTGAAGCTTTACCCTGAAGTATTCCAATCCTTTATTTTAGCCATCCTTTAATTTTGTAATCCTTGTCATTATGTCCCATAATCTCCTAGATTTACATTTTACGCTTGATAGGTTATTATGGTGCCATTTCAGCCGTGGTCTTTATCAGCCCCTAAGTTATAGTTTGGTCCATTTTAAGTTCAACTTCTTGTACCCTAAAACTCCTCCAGATAGTCTAATTTGTGATATCAGGTTGTTCTTAATACAAGGCTTGGCGTACGGTGAGTGTTCATTTATAAACCTATTATTTTACTGCAAGGAAGGTTATCACTATGCATTACGTACATAGCTATTATGATAGGTTTTGCTTCCGCTATGACTGTTTTGCCCAAAGTATGGCATTTACTGTTACTGCACCTTTTCAACTGCATTGAAATGTTCCAAGTTATTGCACCGTTACTGAACTGCTTTTAAATTGTTTTTGAATTGTCATTGAACTATTTTGAACTACTTTTGAACTGTTACCGAACTGTTACCGAACTGTTACCGAACCATTACCGAACCGTTACTGAACTATTACCGAACTGTTACTGAACTGTTACCGTTACCGTTGACCGGTCGATTAGGTTAGACTGTTATGTAGGCTTGGGTAGTGATGACTATCGAGATATATAATGGCTAGCTTAGTCTATTCCCAAGTAGATGCGATGCAAGGTCTGAGTTTGGGTCGTAGAGGCATACCACCCTCGATGTACACGAGGTACTGACTATCCAGATTCGCTATCTGGAGGGAGTTACAAGGGCTTCTGGGAGTAGGAGCAATAAGGAGGGTTGCACCAACTTTACCGTACTGTTACCGATACCGTTTACCGAAATGTTTACCGATTTTAAAGAACTTTGCATGAACTTCATTGTTTTGAAAAGGTTTCTGCTTTATCGTTTACCGAATCATTTACTGTTTTCAAGGATTATTGCATGATCATCATTGTGTTGAAACAAAGTTTCTGTTTTACTATTCTACCGTTTTGAATATTGTGGCACGGACTTCATTGTTTGAAATATTGTTTCTGCATTACTGTCACCGTTATCAAATTACACTGTTGCACCGAACACCACTGAGATCCTTTATCTCACACTCTCTTTTGTTTTTACCTTCCTTGTAGGTGATCAAGCGTAGGAGTCCAGCGACAGAGTGTGGTTGGGGTTTTACTTGGGATTATGTTTTCTGTTTCCATAAGTATGCTAGAACTGCTTTTCTTAAGTATTTTACCGTTGTTTACCTGATATTGTCAAGTGTAGGATTTGAAACACCCCTTGCTTATTTAATGCATATTTTGAAGTTTAAAAGTTATTATTTTTTTGTTAAAATATTTATTTAAAATTAGGTTAGAATTTACGTATCGTTACACCTTCTGTGCTGAACCTTGATCCCTTTTAAGTGCTCTGTTTGTGAAGTAATTTTCCTGTTACATTTGATCTGTCTTGTTTAGTGTTTTCAGGGTGTCTCATCTAGGTGATGCTCCCACTCTGAAGCTTGAGAACTATGAGAAATGGAGGAACAACATGATGCTTCATCGGGAAGCTATCAGTGATGAAATGGTGACTGTCATTAATGATGGTCCCATCAGGATTGAGGTTTCCAGTAGCTCTTATCCAAGGGCTAATGATACAACTGCCACTCAGGAAGAAAAGAATGAGTGTGTAGTTGTAAAGAAGCCCAAGGATAGAAGTGAATGGACCTCTGAAGAAGCCAAGAGGTTTCGACTTGATGGA
>JAQRGC011899271.1:0-10516 GCA_028659135.1 Plantago lanceolata
GACGACGATCTCGATTGGGATCAAAAGGGCCACAGAATCCACCTGCATCCACTTCAATCGGATGGCCGTACTCGTCGAAAACTGGATGATCAGTAGCTGCAGATTCTTCGGAATATGACATAATACAGAGCAGATGAAAGTGTTCTGTGAAGTGAATTGATCCATCACCAAAAAGATGTGTCTCTTTAATTGTGTTCGTATGTAACAGTTGTGACATGTGGTTTCATAGCTAGTTACTCCAAGCATTGTGACCATTGACAGAAGGACGTTTCTTCAGAATATATTTCTTGTCGAGAATTCCATGTTGTCAGATCTTAAATTGGGCTGGAAAAACAGAAATTTGATGAAGTATTTTTATAATCAATTGTGATGAATTATTACGGTTCGTCGCAATTACAAATCAGTCTGACCGAGTACTGTAATGTGACAAACAACTTTCATCACAATAGGTTATTGTTTACGATGAAACAAGCACGGCGTCGCAACATTCCAATCATGGCGGTCAAATTTTTTATGCGAAGACAACTATTTATCACAAAAGCTGGACTCATTTGGGGCGACACGCTTTTCGTCACCAAAGGAGAAGCATTTGTGATAAAATATTTTTTTCGTCGCAAATGATGGTAACATTTGAGTCCGGCCATCGGTTCGTCGCAAAAGATGGGGTCAATTGCGACCAACATATGTTTTGTCACAAATGGTGGGGCTATTGTGAAAAATATGTGCCCCGTCGCAAAGTTGCGGAAAGAATAGGTGACTGTTTTTGTAGTGGCAACACTTTGTACTTTGTGAATCTTCCCTATCTTCCCCTCCCCCCCCCCCAGTTTCAGCTAAGTCTGAAAGACTTACGTGAAAATGGAGGTATTTTTCAAAGGAAGATCACGCCGTGTAAGTATTGACACCTGGATTCCAAACCAACTCCTTTACTTCGAAGGAAATCTGTCCGACTTCTTCAGTCGGGTAGTATGGCCGAGTGTGGTGATCTAGTTGGTGTGATCACTTCCTACTCGGGCTCTTCGCGTATCTGGTGGTCGAGAGACCGGCTATGGGAACAAGGTTGTCGACTGTGGAGTGTTGGAGACCAAGGAGGCCTGGCACCCGGGCTCATCAAATGTCCCTTGTTCCTCTCATTGCTCTTGAGACACTTAGTTTTTCATCAAATGTAACTTGGGCGGGCAAGTTCATCTACACTTGGCATTATTGTGCCCGACTTGTGGCCCTTGGGTATGGCCGATCATTGTGCAAGTCCCCCCTAGTTGGATGACTAGGAGTCCGTCAGTCCCCCCTAGTCGGAATAGTAGGTGGTATGGGGGTCGGGCATCTCCTTCATCTGGTGGGTGGACGCCATCCTTCTAGAAATGTGTAAGTTTCTTTCTATCGATGAGAAAGTGTCTCATGTCGGACGCCTATAGAGTGTGGCGGTCGGACATGGTGAGTGAGCTGGTAGGCGGAAGCCAATCTTGTGGAAATGAGTGGACTTCCTTCTCTGAGAAAGAATCTTTTAGTCGGACTCTATTGTACTGACATGGCAGTCGGATTGAATCATGAGTGTGGTAGGCGGGAGCCTGTTGGGCGGCTGCTCTTTGATCATGGAAGCCGGATGGCCAACGGGTGTGGAGACCACGGAGGTCTTAAGGCTTAGAGATCCGTAGATCCGAAGGCATGGAGACCGTGAAGGTCGTAGCGCCTGGAGACCCGGAGGGGCCGTAGGGCGTGGAGACCGCGGAGGTCGTAAGGCTTAGAGATCCGTAGATTCTAAGGCATGGAGACCGTGAAGGTCATAGCACCTGGAGACCCGGAGGGGCCGTAGGGTGTGGAGACCGCGGAGGTCTTAAGGCTTAGAGATCTGTAGATCCTAAGGCGTGGAGACCCTGAAGGTCGTAGCGCCTGGAGACCCGGAGGGGCCGTAGGGCGTGGACACCGCGGAGGTCGTAAGGCTTAGAGATCCGTAGATTCTAAGGAATGGATACCGTGAAGGTCATAGCACCTGGAGACCCGGAGGGGCCGGAGGGTGTGGAGACCGCGGAGGTCTTAAGGCTTAAATATCTATGGATCCTAAGGCATGGAGACCGTGAAGGTCGTAGCACCTGGAGACCCGGAGGGGACGTAGGGCGTGGAGACCGCGGAGGTCGTAAGTCTTAGAGATCCGTAGATCCTAAGGCATGGAGACCGTGACGGTCGTAGCGCCACGGGGCCTGGAGGAGCCGTAGGGCGTGGAGACCGCGGAGGTCTTAAGGCTTAGAGATCTGTAGATCCTAAGGCATGAAGACTGTGACGGTCGTAGCACCACGAGGCCTTGGGGTCGTAGGGTGTGAAGACCGCGGCGGTCGTAAGGCTTAGAGATCTGTAGATCCTAAGTGACTATCATATAATTGTATGCTTCTCAGCTTTTATTCTAAGTCTTGCTTAGTCGGACAAGCATGCTCGCAGTAGTCCAACTCCCGGGACTTTGAATAGATTTATTCCTTCAAGTAGTTGTTGGTAGTACACTAGGATAGTGGCCCTACTGCAAAGGAGACTTGACGTTAATACTTTCTAATATCTTCGCAAGTAGATGTTGGTCGGAACTCTCAATATCTGGAGCTCCAGCTTGTCGGATGAATGTCCTTCTGAGGCTTGTAATAGTCCGACTCTCGGGACATAGAGTAGAGAGTACTTCAAGTAGTAGTTGGTCGGCTACTAGAATAGTAGTCCGACTGCAAAGAAGTCCTTGACATGAGTACCTCATAGAATTTCCATAAGTGGATGTTGATCGGATGCTCTCATTATCCTGATCTCCGAGTTGTTGGCAATAAATCACCCGCCCACTGGTAGTCGGATGAATGGCCTTATGCGGCTTACTGTAGTCCGACTCCCAGTCATCAATGGCCCGGGGACCAAAGCCAAATATCTTGTAGATTGTAGATTGAACCAAGTGTTAGTCACTCGGCCTCATGACTAGGTCGGATCCATCGCCAAGTCTGAATATGAATGCCCACAATCCGGTGGTCGGGTAGATTAGCTTAGTCGGTCACACCAACTAGGAAGTTCCCCGAGTCACATTGTCCAATGGATGATCCCAGCAACATGGACTTGTTTTTTCGTAGTACAGATCTTTTACATAATTGGTCTAAGCCAATAAGAAAGGATCTGCTAGTCGGTGAATCGTTTACTAGATCCCTAGAACGACACCTTTGTAGTGGTACTGCAAACAGTACTCATTCGCAAGGAACGCAGTTGTCAGTAGATGTTTACTAGGGCTTTAGCTCGCTCACTAGGGCATCTACTGGGTGTGATTCAGCCAATCCTGGCTTCCATCCGGGAGTCCACACCATTATCTAATACACATAAGCCTCTTGTCTAAGGATATCTTCTTCGTACCGAGAGATAGATTCATCCAAACAAGGGTAGGGGCTAATGTGTTCATGGCCTCTCGTCTAAGGATATCCTCCCCATAGGAGACAGATTCATCTAAACGTGCGTGTTGGCACATGCAGTCATGGCCTGTTGTCTAAGGATACCTTCCATATGAGACAGGTTCATCCAAACAAGGGTATTGGCTCATGCTGCTATAATGATCTTATCAGAGATCTTTGTATCATGGTTGGCTCTAGGACAACTATCGTAATGGGGGTGAACCCCTGTAGTATCTTGATCGCTTGGATCGTTTTGCTCCCTAGGAGTCTTATTGATGTAGAGTCTCCCTTGATCCCAAGGGACCTCATTAACTTCTATGTTGTTGGATGAGATGAGAATCTGTTGTCCGAGACGGACTTTCAAGTGGTGATCATGTTGAGTGCCATCTGGCTTCGTGCGGTCTGTTAGGACCTTCGTCACTGCAAGGTTACTACAGGCTTGTGGTATAGGCTTCTGGATCTATTCTCCACATGATTGAGCTTGCACTTCTGACTAGGTTACCGGATAGTCTGTTAGGACTTGGACCTTCTTGGCATGCTAGAGAAAAGTTGTAGCTTGAGCTCATCTGATATAAGTATGAGAGCTCAAGTAGTGGATGAGAAGAAACTTCTGTTCTCTTGGTAGAGAGTGTTGTGGATCTCACGACCTCAACGTGAATCTCCAGATCCTCAGGCCTGTAGGTCTTCCCTGTTACCCATCTGAAGGTAAATTTTCTGTTGTCAAGGAGATAGATCTTATCAGACAGATCATCTCCTCAACTGGTTGTATCATCTCATGGAGATACTTAGTGTGTGGCAAGTCTGTAGTGGCCTTGGCTCTTAGGATGGTGGCTCAAGGGCCTTTCCATCATGACCAAGCAGCCTGGCGACTTGCATCTTTCGGAAGTGAGGTTGGACCAGACTTCTTCTGGGAACCATTTATGTGATAGTGGATGTGATGTGGATCTCTGGGATCACCATGTTGTTATTAAATATGTAAGAAATTATCTTGAAGATAGCGCAGCGGAAGTTTGAAAAAATTATTAACATAGTTAAATCATGCTCACGATTATATGACACTGGTTGATACACTTTCAGAGTCGGATCAACCGGTAGTTCGTTATGTTCGTTGATGAAGTATAGCTACATGATTTGCTCGTCTGTAAGGGCAGCAAGATCGTCTGAGTAATCCTCGAAGTCGAATACGTCAAGCTCTTCGTCAGGATAATTCATGCACAACTTCAAACCTTGGTATCCACGGATTGTTGCAAGTCAAAGTCGTTAGGAAGGCTTTATTCGATATCTGGAGATGGAGAAAATATGCTAGAGATATTCTATGGAGAATATTGTGTAATTAGCTAATATACAATGACTTGTATTTATAGCAAAATCCCGTAACCAAATTTCCATGTAGAACTCTAAACCATTTAGGTATCTAATTAGGAATTTGACTTAGGCCCCAAGAAAAGAAAACCAATAAGGAAAAGAAGAGAGGAGAGAGTGGGACTATCTCCTCCCCACGCGCGAGGACCGACCCGGCCCCCTAGGGCCGGCCGGTCGCTCGCCTTCGTCTGTGGCCCGGCCCGGTCTTCTTCCTTTATTTCTTTTCTTGTTTCTCTCTACATATTAAACTAATTTAAAATCCAATTTCAAATTAACTTCTCCATATTAATTAATAATGATCCAATCAATATTCAATTAACATCTCACTGGACTTACAACTACCGTATTGTGTGACCCATAGGGCCTCATTGAAACATCACTAATGATCTCCATCATTAGAGTTCTATAAGATTCCTAATCGGTCTTACAGACAATATATAACAATGGGGACGTTTGCTGAAGGAATGCAAAACCACCTGTCGATAAGGTATGTGGTGAATAATCTCCTTTCATTCACGGATGACTTTTATTGAGCCGCAAGTAGAGGTTAAGTGTCTGATCTAATGACTCAATTGTTCTCATTCCATTAGTCGATTTAATGCGCATGATCAATACAATATCGATCATGCCATATGCACCGGCCGATGACTTTCAAATCATACTAACAATGAGAACTGAAATCCTCCCATGGTATATCAGCTATTCATGGGGAATGAATCCTATCTTGGTGTCATTGTCGAACGACATACACTTTCATATCACACCCAACTATAGACGTATCTACCATTGGCTAAGGTGCAAGCATTGTCTATAATCAAAATGTGGTAGTAGATGTATTCATTCTCAATGCCCTCAAGTATAAGGACCTATTCACAACCTTACCACCACTACTTCCATAGACACTTTGGAATAGCTACAAAACCTCAATGATTTCGTTGTCGGGTACTGCCAATCACCTCTAAATGATTATGTGCCCATCATGGGTGATCGAATAACCTCGTGGTTGTGGGATGAACAACACCTTCCAAAGATATGATGCAAGCCACAAACTGGTCTTAGAATATCCAACACTCTCCGTGTAAGTGTAGGATCATTGACCAGCGCGGGTTTAGAACCATAAGTGTTTGATTCAATAAGCTCCCACTAGCATCATTGATCTTATGATCATGGAGTCAGACATTAAATAATACAGACAAATAGATTATATAAGTAATGAATACGAAGCCTTAAATAAAGATTATATTATCGCTGAAGAAATAATACATGCTAAATTTGATCTCAAGCATGTTCCTATCTAAGATTGTCTCTTAGGACACATATATCTTTCAATCTCCGCTAAGGAAAACATATATCTTAGTTCCCATAATTAAAATGTCATCGACATAAATTATAAGGAAAACATTCCCTTCTACGCTTTGTTTAAAATAAACACATGGATCTTCTGCGATTCTAATGAAGTCAATAGATTGGATGTCTTCATCAAAGCGTATGTTCCAACTCAAAGAGGCTTGCTTTAATCCATAAATGGATTTCTGTACCTTGCATACTTTATTAGGATTCGCTTTGGATTCAAATCCTTTAGGTTGTGTCATGTACACTTCCTCCTCGAGGATTCCATTAAGGAAAGATGTTTTGACATCCATCTGCCAAATCTCATAATCATAGTATGCAACAATCGCAAGCAAAATCCAAATAGACTTTATCTTCACAACAGGTGAGAAAGTCTCGTCATAATCAATATCTTGGCGTTGATTATAACCTTTTGCCACCAAACTAGCCTTGTAGAGTTTGTATGTTGCCCTCAAAATCAGTTTTCTTCTTATAAACCCATTTACACCATATAGGTCTCGCACCTTTAGGTAGATCAACCAAATCCCAGACTTGATTGGTGTACATGGAGTCTATTTCGGATTCCATGGCTAATTGCCATCTCTTAGAATCAACGCCCTGCGTTGCTTCTCGATAGGTTTCAGGATCTATGGGACTTGAAAAGTCATTTACAACATCCTCATCCTTGACCAGAAACTGATGTGCGGGAGCCACTCCCCTCAGTCTGTCAGACCTACGGAGTGTGTCTTGTGTTTGTTTGCGAGAAGCATTCTTCTTGCGAGGAACTGGGGTTTCAGTGTTAACTGCAATCCCTTTAGAGGCAGAACGGGACCGATTGGCCGAACTAGGTGACCGAGTCGCACTGGTGGGGCCATTCGGCTCGATGGTCGGCTGAGAGGGATCCCGGGATTCGTCCCGGGGTTCCTCTCCTAAACTTGGAGCAGCATTTGTAAATTCAATAGAATTTCTATCAAATCTCCCACTAGCATGAGCACCCATACCATAAGGTATACTCATGCCAAGTGTATCCGATCCTTCGAGTTCTCCAGCCTCTAAATTATTTTGTGCATTTTAACCTTCATCAAAATCTACTTTATCCTTTTAAAGATCACTAACGATGTATTCGTTCTCTAACAACTTGGCATTCCTAGATACAACAATTGTGTGATCTTGATCATGATAGAAGTAGTATCCCTTGGTTTCCTTGGGATAGCCTACAAAATAAAGTTTCTCACTTCTCGTTTCCAACTTAGTAGTCATTAACTTCTTGACATAAGCAGGACAACCCCAGGTTCTCAAATGTTGAAGACTCGGTTTTCGACTAAACCATAATTCATATGTATTCTTATCGACTGACTTAGATGGAACACGATTAAGAATGTAGATTGAAGTTTGTAATGCGTAACCCGAAAGGTATATCGGTAATGTTGAGAAAGTCATCATGGCTCGAACCATATCGAATAAGGTTTGATTCCTCCTCTCAGAAACTCCATTCAACTAGGGTGTTCCAGTAGGAGTCCATTGTGACTTGATCCCTTGACCCTTCAAGTAGTCAGGAAACTCTTGGCTTAAGTATTCGCCTCCTCGATCCGATCGTCGAGATTTAATACTATTTCCAAGTAGTTTCTCGACTTCAACCCTAAACTCTTTGAATTTCTCAAATGATTCGGATTTGTTCTTCATAAGATATACATATCCAAATCTAGAGAAATCGTCTGTGAAGGTGGTGAAGTAAGGGAATCCACCTCTCGCTTGAGTGGGAAACGGACCACACACATCAGTGTGTATCAGTTCAAGCGGTTCATGCGCACGTGTGCCGTTTCCCTTGAAAGGTTTACTGATCATCTTACCTTTGAGACACGTTTCGCATTCTCCATGAGATTCCAAATCAAATGGGGTTAAGTAATCCAATTTAATTAACCTTGCAATTCTTGTGTCATTGATATGACCTAACCTACAGTGCCACAAGTAAGATGGACTATCCTTGCTTCTAAGTCTCAATCGTTTGTTTGTTGTATGAAGCAAAGAAATATTACAGTTGAGCATATATATACCATTCACAAGAGAAGCCGTTCCAGGAACAGTTCCATTAAGCGAAAAATAACAATTATTATTAGCAAAACGGAAGGAAAACCCTTCATTGTCTAACACTGGAATGGAAATAATATTCTTGGTAATAGAAAGAACGAAATAACAATTATTTAGTTCAACTCTAAAACCGGAGGGCAAATCTATAACATAAGTTCCTACTCGTTCGACGTTAACTCGAGAGCCGTTTCCAACTCGTAGGTCGATCTCCCTTGGTCTAACCTTCCTGCTTCTTGTGAGCCCATGTACTTTATTACAAATGTGTGAGCCACAAACAGTATCTAATACCCAGGAATTTTCAAATGTATAATTGTTAACTTCAATAACAAACATACCTTGGGTGGAGGTGGATGCACCATGCTTCACAACTCCATCATCTTTAGCCTTGGGACAATCCCGCTTCCAGTGTCCCTATTGATTACAATAGAGACAAGTGTCCTTGTCCACCCCTTTGATTTTCTTGCCTCCACTCTTACGCTTCGAACTTGAATGGCTAGGTCCAACCTTGCCTTTATTCTTGTTGCTCTTGTCCTTTTGCTTGAGGGCCTTAAACTACAAGAATCCGCCTATATAGCGACGGATTTATCCGTCGCTATATAGGCACCGAACCGTCGCTATACCATTTAGCGACGGATAGTTAGGGCGTCTCTAAACCGGGCGTAGCTAAATGTGTAGCGACGGATCGATTACCCGTCGCTAATTTAGCGACGACGTTGCGACGGATATTTTCGTTGACCAGGCGACACAGCATTGGCGACGGGTAATTATCCGTCGCCGACTGTAGCAGTGGGTCAAGTGGTCGGGTTAGTTTATTGCGACGGTTCATTAACCGTCGCCATATATATGCGCGGCGACGTGTGGATATAGCGACGGATAACGTATCCGTCGCTAAAAAATTCCAGGAAAAAAAAAATTCCCTCCCTGCCTGTTTTGTAACCCCCAAACCTGTAAGAAGCATCAGTAATACAACAAAATAAGCTGTGAACGTCACAGCACACACGATACACAAATATAATCAATAAATACGAATACTAATGAAATGTCTTATATATAAGTAATATTCGTACATATACAACTACATAAAGTGTTCACAAGTATGGAAAATGACAAGCATGGTCTAATCTTCTTCAAGTTGTGTTGCCCCTGCACCTATACAATCAAATTAAAAAATTAGACTTGAGTAAAAAAAGGACAAGTACGACATGAATATGTAAACAAGGTATTATCAATAAAACATGAACATTTAAGCTAAATAACTTACCCTGTAAATCATCCTCAGGATGTAGATCCACGTAATCATGATCATGAAGTTGTATGACTTCTTCAACCTTAGAGTCTACAACATTCCTTGCTTGTACACCAACTACATCTTCTTGATAAGAGTTGTTGATGGAATCATCCTTCTCCACATACTCCACTTTTGATCTTGCATTGATAGGTACAGCAGCCCACCAATCCCCCTTACTTTTTTTCAAGCTAGGATACTCAAGATACACCACTTGTAGTGCTTGGGTGGCTAAGATGAATGGTTCGTACTTTCTGTACTTCTTCTTATGGTTTATGTCAACCATCTCATACTCATCATTCATCCTTGTACCTTCTGAAGTAGGATCATACCAATCAACTTCAAACAGGACGGTTCTCTTCAAAGGGATGCCAGGATATTCAAGTCTAATGATTCGTCTCAGTTTCCCGTAAAAGTCATGAGCCTCACCTCCAAGATCTGCACCCTTCACCCAAACCCCACTATTCGCTGTTGCCTTACTCGTGTCACCTGCACAACTGTTGAACCTAAGTCCATTGACTATGTAAGATGGAAAGGCAGTACATTTTCTTAATGGACGGCTTGCTAGAGCCCTAAGGTAAAGGCATGTGATGTTGTTGGCGGGATTTTGGATGTATTTCTTGAAACAATCAGGAAATTCAAGTGGTGTCCTCTCTGATATGATATATATGCAATGGTGTCATCAGATAAAGGGATTTGTCACACCCCGAAATCAAAATGAATTTGTTTGCTAGCCTTAAAGGAGCTAAACTACAGCAATACACTTAGAAAAATGTAGTGTAGAGAAGCTAACCTGAGTGTCGGTCTCTCAGGACTAATCTAGCTTAGAGATCCAGTTCTAGAAATACTTAGTAAGCAAACAGCAACAATCTACTACGGTAATTAATCAAATATGTGAGACAAGTTGGTGGTAGCTTAGTAAGTCTAGAGCATCAGGTTATAATCATTCATGTAAGTGCAACAAGTATTGCTTTAAAAATGATTCGCCTTGATCTTGCTGTGGGAATTGTACCATATCAGACAACTCTCCATTCGGAGAGGATACTGCCGCAAGGTT
>JAQRGC011899809.1:0-17148 GCA_028659135.1 Plantago lanceolata
ATGTGGTCGTTGACAATAACAACTCGGAACCTGGTCTTTCATCGTAAAACTCGCCTCCGAGTGGTTACTATACAAAGAATCAGTTTTCCTCTACGAACTTCATCAGTGCGCTGTTGTCAAGTCGTGACAGATGACTCGGGAATTCTCCGTTCGTTCTTAATCCGTAAGAGACATATTTTCACCTCATCAATGTAAAGAGTAATTGGTGAAGGATACAACATGGCGTTGAAGGCAGGGAACTCTTGCACTCAAAGTTGGTAGTTAGCAAGTCCGTAGAGTTTTTTGCGTAAGGTACGAGTGGTGGTTTAGGTTTGGATGTTGGTTCTTGATTGGGTGTTGGTTTAGGTGATTTGTCTTGATAGGAGTTTTTTGCGTAAGGTATGGGTGTTGGTTGTGTCTTCGGTGTTTTGGCTCACGATTAGGCCTGGTAGCGTCTTGAACGTCTTTGTATTTGTTTCTAAACATCTTTTATGCTCTTTTTTTTTAATTTATAAAATGAAAATTTTACCGTCTAAAAAAAATCTCATGAAATTCGTAATTTCAAATCGTTTAATCAATCATGGGAATGACACCTTGTATTGTAGGCTTGTATGGGCACTGTTACCAAATAACCAGCCAACCAATTATATAGGCATATCGAGTTCCACATAATCCCCCTAATAATCTAATATGACAACCGAAGCTCTCAGTGGCTTTGTCTTTGTGATTGGACTCACTTGATGTACTGCTAATTCTTAATCTTAAAGAACATGCATGTAATTCCTACGAAGTGTACTTCACTTTAGTCTTTATACTATATGTGTTGTTACTTACGACAAGATTCAAAGGCTATACAACAGTTGATATGTTCTTTTCACCAATCTTGGCATTTTATTACTTTCTGGGACTTTTAAATTTGAATAAAAACACAGGGGAAATGAGGACTCCAGTCATGGTGAGACCACCATCACCATCATTGAAGAGAACACTGAAACTGTGTTTTTCTTCTTAACGTTACTACATTGGAATTATGTTAGTGTAGCAGCTGAGATCATAATTGTCTTTTGTCTTTGTATATTTAATCACCATGAACTGATGAACAATTATATACTTGTCGGATTTCAGAAGTAGGTAGCGTCCTTGGTTTTGTTCTCATAAATCACTTATGAACGTTACAAGTGAAAAATGGGTTAAAACTTCAAACCGGAAAAATACAATCATATACGTGTAAAGTTGTACGATATTTAAACAAAGGGCAAATATGGTGTGTATTCAATCCGCACGAAGTATCCACACCTCATTGCTGTTGCGGATTATTTCTAACTATAAGATTTATAAAAAGGTCATAGCACTGATATAGGCAATAATTTTTCCTTCGAACATTATTTTTGTATTTGTAAAAGAGTACAATCAGAGTGCTTTGATTAGCCTCCTGGGTTGGCAGAGGGAATTCCGAGCCACAAGCTCATCTAAGCCATCTAGTATCGCCTTAGTCCGTAGGACATATTTATAGCAAATTAGTGGTGCTTGTTCAGGGTTTGAATCCAGTTTTGGACCACTCTGATATGTAATGCGCAGCGTTCTTTAATGACCAACCTAGCATATAATTGGTTCTCAATGGAAGTGACTTGAAATAAAGTAGTACTAAGTTTATGGACATAGAACGTACTATGAAATGAATAACATCATTATCCTCGAACGTTAGTGATTGAGTTGACGATGGGTTCATTATCTACTTATTTCAATTCATATTCATCTAGCTAGGTGCCTCTAGCTAGGTTCTAAAGTACTAAACTTACTACTAATGAAATATTAGAGGGAGAAAAACATAATTAAAGTTTATAAATGGTGTGTTGTTATCACTAATCATCATCGTTTCTCCTTTTTCTTGTTTCTTTGGTAACCTGGGTCACCCAAGATTAGAAATTTTATGTGAAATTATGTCACTGTGAAGTTGATTGCATGCAAGACTAGTCAAACGTGTTATTATCACAAAAAGTGATCCTCTTGTTTCATTATAGTTATACCGGTTTCTCCATTACTATAACACGTTGGTGTGTCTTATAGTGTATTATAAATTTTACGTTGTACTATATATATGGTTTATGCAGTGTACTGTACAACACATTAAAATATCGTGAAACACAAAAACGTGTTGCGGCAAAGAATAAACTAGATTATACCCTTTATATTTCTAAGTTTAACCATTTTATATGAGATGATGCATCATCAAAATTCAACTTGTAATTTCGTTATTCCTTGATTAAAAAGGGTTTTCTTAGTTTTATCGTCATGTATTAGGTGCACATTAGGTCTATAGATGTTTAATGCTAAGCGTGCGATGCCATCTCCCACACCTCTCGATCGGGGAAATTATCTAGGGTTGAATAATTGAAATTTTGTATGGCACGTACGTAATATACAATCTTGAAGCCAATAAGGACTTCAGGAATGTTTTTTTTTCCGAAGTTGAGTAATCTTAAACAGTTGGGGTGGTTATTAGTTTGCGGCTTACTCTGACATATAACAATGGAGGATGAAGTCATGCATGTAATTAAAATTGTTACCTACACTTATGCTCTTGTCGAATTATTCTAATTGTATAGCGATATAGGAGCGTATATCCCCGGGTAAGTGGTAACATATAAGGCTATGTTACTCTAATATTACTTGCATTGGAGAAGGCCTAACAACTTGCTTGGAATCAACCAATGCCGCTCAATGGCCAGCAGTAGTACAAGTCTAAATTGTACTACTATCATTAGAGGGTTCTTTCTATACCTCCATATGTGCATGTAAGTCTCACAGTGTGATAATATTCGACTAGATACATACCAAATTACCAATCCCGCCCAATGACCAGCAGTAGTACAAATCTAAACTGTACTATCATTAGCATTTGAAACTTAATGTATCCTAAACCATTTAAAGAAGCTTCTATCTCAAACTGTTGTAGAGCTATAATGGTGGTGGAATGGCCATAGTTATGAAACTGAAATATCAAGCAGTAGGAACCAAAACTAAATCAGACCGGAAACTTATTTGTAAATTAATATTATTAACTTCGAAAAATGTCAAATATAATTAGTTGGGAGAATGTTGATTTGTACTAGCTGTCAGACGATTAAGCATATACACTTGGATTTCTTTTCTATGCTACAACATATTGTTGTGCCTCATGATGCTTGTCGCATAGTATAACATATTAAAGCATTACAATTCTCAACATCACGAGATAGTAGAAAAGAATAAACGAGTTAAAATATGGCTTGGACGTACTAATTGCCAATGTTAGGTGCAGCCCATACTGATTGGCCCAATACTTAAAAACATTTCCAGCCCAGTATACATTTTGATACCCAGCCCCTTTCGTCTCCTGCAATTCACACACACCATCATCATCATCATCATCATATTCATATGAGCCCCAATTTCTCACTTCACCTGAACCAGTTCGTCTCTCTCTCACTCTCCTCCTCTTCCAGAACGTCCACCGGCTACAGGTTTGTTTCCCGTTTCACTTTCAACTTCTGCTATTTCTGCTCAGCTTGCACTGCTCTTTTCCATTTCTATGTTGGATGTCTTTTGTTTCGCTATGTGTAATCAATTTCCGAAATGCAAATTAGGGTTTCATACTTTTTTGCTCCTTGCATTGCGTGTTTGTGAATAATACTCAAGCTAATAAGATTAGGTAAAACAGAAGGAATATGATGTATAGTGTAGTGCTTCATTGTAGAATCTGATATCGAACTTGAATTGAGTAATACTAGCTGAAGTCTGAAGAAACTTATAGGGTTTATGATTATTCATCATAGGTATGCTTTTGATGCTGCTTTGAAGGTTATTTACCGATGCCGTTAAATGTATATGTAGTTTACAATGTTTTGTGAGTGAACAAGCAAAATGCCATGCCCTTTCCTGTAGGTCATAAACGACATCCCTGTTAAACTAGTAGTCAATAACCTTAATTATTTTCACAAAAGGTCGTTAGCGTGGGCGGCGATGTCGTCGGTTAAGATGGTTGCTGAGTATGCGAAGTCTGGCCGTTCCTCGTGTAAGAAATGCTCGAAATCGATTGCATCTGGCTCTTTGAGGTTGGGTGCTGTGAGTAAGGACCCTAGAGGGTTTGACATGACCAAATGGCATCATTTGGAGTGCTTTCCGTTTGGAAATTCTGGTTCGGTTTCTTCTGGTGAGGATGTCAAGGGTTTCTCATCTCTGAAGAGTACTGACCAGGAATCTTTGAAGAAATTGATTGATGAAGTGTCTCAGGCATCCGAGAAGGAGGAGGTTGATGGGGATGTTGACCAAGGAAAGTTGAAGAAACAGAAGTTGTCTGCATCTGAGGAGATAAAGCCTGAGCTGGATATAGTGGTGTCTGCCTCTGATGTCAAGAGCACTTATAAGGATGCCGAGTTGTTGCCCAAGTGGAAGGCATTTCAGACTGTTATATTTCTTGAAAAGGATGATGGTCTTCGTGATTCAGAAAAAATTGCAGCTTTTGATTTCGATGGGTGCCTTGCCAAAACATCTGTGAAGAAAGTTGGGGCGGATGCTTGGTCCTTGATGTATCCTTCTATACCGGAGAAGCTCCAGAGTTTGTATAACGATGGTTACAAGTTGGTCATATTCACAAATGAATCTAATATTGAACGCTGGAAGAACAAAAGACAGGTTGCTGTAGATTCTAAGATTGGACGACTTGAAGCTTTCATTAAGCTCGTGAATGTTCCCGTTCAGGTTTTTATTGCTTGTGGAGTGAGTTCTGGTCAACCGGAGGATGCTTTTCGCAAGCCAAAACCAGGGATGTGGAGGCTATTGGAGAAGGAATTCAATTCGGGTCTTCAAATTGATATGGATAAATCATTCTATGTTGGTGATGCAGCTGGAAGACCAAATGACCACAGTGATGCTGACATAAAATTTGCAGAGACAATAGGCCTAAAGTTTTTCGTCCCTGAGGAGTACTTCGTCAATGCTGATTAGTAGCTATTTTCTTGTTTGTAACCTTCCATTAGGATTAATCTTAAGACGTATTCTGTGGCTCATGGTTGTGAATTGCAGTTGATTTTGGAAACAGGCAATTGCTCTTTGTATTAGAACAGTCTGGGTTTTATCGTACTTGTATCTTTTCAGATGTGACTAGTGCCATCATTGTCAGCAAGGAAAATATATGCAACCTATTTTAACCACTTTACTGTCTAATGTGGTAGTTTATTGGATGAAATATAATATATAGGCTTATCCAGCATGCATTATTAGAAAATATTTGGTACATCAATTCACATATAGTCTCTGCACAAAATGAATTATCTTTCGCTATAATATTTGACTGGGTTCGTCAGGCTAAGAAATTAATTTCAGGTTACACGATCGAAGGAAGGCATAAACACAGGAAGCAGAAATGGCTGGGAAAGGGGAAGTGAAACACTTGGAGGAATGCTCTGTTTCGAAGTATGTTATCTTATCCATATCTTTCTTTTTCACCTTGATTGCTAGTTGGTCATCAGGAAATTGGGGGAAAAACTTTGTAATAAAAAATTGAACACTGTCTTCTGATGGTCCTAGAATAAAAGGAGTGTCGTGATTGTTCGATAACCTTTTAGTGGTCCACTTTCTTACAATGGTATAAAGGCAGATAAGTTACGACTTTAACATCTGGGGTTCATGTTAAAGTGTAAAGTACGTAAGACATTACATCAAGGTGATTTTGTATTTTGTGGTAGTTTGAGACGTTTCAAGAGAGACCACACTTAGGTGCTTGTTAGGCAGAGTTTCGTTTTAAACGGGCATGGACTGTCAGCCTGCTGATTAACATCATTTATGACTGCGCATGGCAGCAAGAGAGGATGCTTGTAATACCAGTTATGATTCCCGAAAATTTTATTAAATCAGTGCTTCTTGGGCAAGATAATATAAAATCCTTAGTGGTATGTTGAATTTCCATGGTTGATTAGTTCCTGCTCAGAAGCTGTTGGTGCCATTAGCAGTTAATTGTTAGCTCTGGAGGCTCATCAAATACTCACTTTGACATTCTGCTCTGATTTGAGCAGTATGAATGGCAAAAGGCACTATATTTTAGATTGACCTACTGGGATTAAGGGGTATATGGCTGCATTTTTGTGCAAGAACAAATCACTCAGAATGTTGGCATTTTCTTGGTTTGCTGATTTCAGCCTATTATTGTAGTTTTGCTGCGTTTTAAACTCTCTGTATACTTTCAGTGCACTAGGGACATGGGTATTCTCAGTACTTGGCGCTCTGGTTGCTATCCCGGTTGGAATAAAACGCAAATCTCTGGCACCCCTAGTATTCTTTGGAACAACTGGCACCATGCTTGATATAATCATGGGAATCAGTGCTTGTGAAAGAGAACATGCTGAACGTCAGATGAAGCTCTTGGAGGAGCAAAATGCAGCACCTGCATTTGGTGATGAAGCTGAAACTTGATGAGCTTCTGTGGCTGGACCGAGAAAAGAATAATGTTGTGCTAGCTGGATAATTTTCTGCTGTGTATCTTCATATTCCAACATTAAAGCTGGGTTCGCGTTTTGTTGCATCACTGCATGCATATCTTTTGCTTCGCAATCTGAGTAAATCTTAATCATTATACAGTATATTAGTCCGTTTTAGACTTGGTCATATGCATCAATAAATCTTCAAGACTGATAGTACCAGATTATAACGGAGCAAGCATGCTATGGACGTTGTGTTACAACTTACAATACGGTCTTATACATAAATTCGTTACAATATGGACTTATCTATCATCGTAAACATGTCGTGGTTTTAGTCTTATCATATTTCTCGGGAACATGTTTTAAATGATCACACCGGACCGTTTTAAAGAGAATTGCAAAATTCAAAAGCTCGATTTGGGATAAAAGAAAAAATTAGTAAATTAATAATTTTCTCTTCTAAAAATATTTTCTTTCTACGTGAAATAAAATCTAAAAAAATGTAAAAACTAGATTACGTTTAACGAAACAAGTCCATCGAATTAATGAATCTGAATTAGAAAAAGAAATATTTTCTGACATCTCTCACGTTCATTCCAGATTCCGATTTGTTATACGGTGTCGTTTCGAGTATGTGATCATCAAGCAATCCAAAAACCAAGCTACCCCCAAATTGCAGAGTTTTCTTCTTCTTCCTCAGGTAAACAAAAAATATGGAAGAGACGGTGACGGAGCACGACGGGAGAACATTCGCAGCTCCAATGGTTTTCATCCTCGTATTCTGCTTCCACTTCGCCTCCAAATTCCTTGCAACGTATAAGAAGAAGGTAATTTCGTTTTTTAAGCATACAAATTGATTTTGGTTACAGTTTTTTGGAGAATCATTCGTAATTAGGATCCTGTTGATTGTTTGTTCGTAGCGTTCAACAATCAGTGATGAAGATGTTCAGCTACAGGCCGAAATCAAGGAGCTATTGAAGGAGGCAGCGTCTTTGACACAGTAGGTTTCCTTTTGCTTTTTTATGAATCTGTGGAAGCTTCTGATTATATGTGTGTATACAGTAGGAATCTATTAGTCCTTGTGTTAGTGTTTCTGTCAAATTGAAGCTTATGCTAGTTGATGACAATCAAAATGTAATGGAGGATTAGGTTCATGATTGTTGAGCTAGTAATTTTGTCTACTTATCTGAAGGTGAAAAGGAGGTGCTTAAGAATAAACTGTAATCGTATATTTTACGATTGTCTCGTGTGTAAGTGGTGTCTGTTCCTATGGCTCATAATGTTTCTAATGCATAATTGGTTTTGTTGATCTCAGGCCTGCAACATTTGCACAGGCTGCAAAACTCAAAAGGGCAGCAGCTTCCAAGGAGAAGGAACTTGTGAAACGTAGGAACTCTAACTTTATGTATCTCTTGGCAATTGGTTATGTCATTGGGTGGCAACATGAATTATAATTGTGTGACATAGCTCTGTCGCATTAACGACTTGTGCATTAGTAAAGCCTTATTCTGGATTCTCGCATCTAGCAATTTTAGCATGAACGAACTTGATAGTGTGTTGACCAATTCACTTGATTCTGAACTTTATAATAGGTGCTGTTCAGGTCATTCATTTGGTCTCGTGGTTTAGGATATGCTGAAAGTCGATGAAAGCTAGTGTAGGATCCCTATCTATTTTTGCTTAACTTCTTTTGTTCTTTAGACAACAAGAGAGTTAATCTGGGTAACAGCCTAACAGGCATCTGAAGGACTCTTTGGGATCTCATATGATAGGGGGATATTATCACTGTAATCCCATCTTTCTTGCAACTTTTTGTTGGGTATTTATGTCTTCTCCGGGACTGAAATCTTTGAATCATTCTTCCGGGTATTTTAGGTTTACAGTTGCCAATAGTTTAGGCTATCTTATGCTGTGTGCATTTCCATATTGCATGAAAGCATTCATGATTCATGCATTCATCAATAACTATTTCATGCTTTTGTTATACTTGTATTTATCTTGGATTACATTATAACTAAACTTTTAAGTCCCTGATATACCTTGTAGGTCAACAAAATCTGACCAGGGATCTGGAATATTCGTTTGGTACATATGAAAAGCTCTTGAAAGTATCCAAGGTTATTAATTCTTGAAAGTTTGAGAGATTTCCTATATCACTCCTTGCAAATTTGTAGAGTTAACTTGATGTTTCCAACGCAGGTTGTTACATACGCTTTTCTAATTTTGTGGTTCTGGCGGGTTCCAGTTTCCACTATACCTGAACAACTGGTGCAACCTTTTGGTATGTGTTTTCTAATCTAGTCTAGACCTTGATTTTTTGCAATTTCTGTCACGAAGTTATTGCCATTCCTCAAATGCTCACTGGATGCCATCAGTATATATTTTCCGGCTAGTAATAGCAAAATTCAACCATAGATTATTGCTCTGTAATCTGTATAGTCATATGGAAGGAAGCTTATCATATATTTGCCTTTTTGCAGGCAGACTGTTATCTTGGAGAGCAGGGGTATCTTTAAAAGGCAATGTTATGGTAATAATGCTAAGATCTACTAGTATATTTTATCCTTCCACATGCTACTTCAAAGGAAACAAACATTTAGTAGTGCTCTGCTTGTCTGTGCTTTAAAACGCTCCTGGTTAGTTTTGAGTTGGAAAAAAAATCACAATTTTTGTAAGATTGCTCAAGTGTTGTCTCGAAATAAGGAGAATCACCATTGATGACACTTCTGCGAAATGCCATATTAAGAGTCTAATCAGAGAACTCTTAATCATAATATGCTTCCATGCCTTGCATTTTTCTTCTCAGTTGTTGAAAACCATTCAATGCATTAATATCATGTCACCTTGTTGCAAATGTGAGAAACAGGTGCAATGTGTTATCGATGTGTTTGACTGTTCATCTATTGCATTTGCAGGTTGGAATCATACCCTGGCTGATAGTATCCACTAGAGTTAGCAAGTATATATGCAAGAAATTATCAGTCGAAATGGTAAGCTAGGCTAGGCCTCTTATATTCCAATAGCTCTAGCATCCACTTCAGCCTTCGGTTTGATTCACTCACTCACTCACAAGCACTAACCAGATCTGTAGAGCTGTTGGAAATTCAGTGTCCATGTATAATTTAATTACTATAGCAATGTTGAATCATCAGAGATAGAACTGAAAGTTTCAAATACATTACATGTAATGTTTGAACTGCGGCTTCTTTTTAGTACTTTGTCTGAGTTTTGTCTTGTCTTGCTAAATACCCCGAGGATTGATGTATTAACACCAGTCTGTACTTCTATCCGACATCTGTATCGGGAATTTAAAATGTTCCTGAAATGCTGAAACTCGTTAATGAATTCATCCTCAGTAAGCAAAATGTGAATACTGAATATGAATGTTCGCAAGGTATTATACGAGAGTGCTCTACTGCATCTGATAAAGTACCACAGGTTTACATTCCCATTAACCTTCAATCTCTCTTAAATATTATGCACTGGATTTCTTCTCTTATTTAGAACTTTCCTTCTTCTAAGAGGTTTCATCTAAACAGTATTAATGATTCTTGAATCGTAACCTGAATGAGATCCCGGTACGGAAACACACTTGTGATGACTCGTAGGTTTGGTGATCATTCTAGGCTGAAGAGTTTCTTCCAGGAACAGGCATTGAGACTGTTAACATCTCCAGCCTCCCACTTTCCAAGTCTCTGTCCGTGTCAACTCTTACTTTAAATTTCAACGGACTGTTCTTCCCGTGCTGAAACATCATTTTCAATAAAATCAACCAGACCATGTAGAAATTTGGCTTCTTGCCAGCTTGATCCTTTATCGCAACCTCTACTCTGGTAGCACATGATTTACCAATGTTCACTTCGCGCAAATGTTTATCCTTGTAAGCCACATGTTTCTCACTATCCATCCGGTTCTGATGATGGCTTTTGTAACAAGAATAAACCTTCTCAGCTGTAATGTTCCCAAACAAAACTTCTGCTGCTTTGTTCAAGACCAGAAGTGGAATGTACTTCAAGTCATCCCATACGTATAACTGCACAAATAATGCATTCTATCAGAACGAACCCAATTGACCGCGAACAGCTAAATATTATCAAGACAATCAAGCATAGGAAAGTATGAGTGTCAATGTATCACAGAAACATGAGATATATGAACAGTGTTCAGATGAGGAGCAGTCTTAAAAATACCAAGAAAGGTCTGTATATAGCGCCTATTACATGGAGGTGATCTGAACTTCTTTGACAATGCAAAGGGAACGGGCTCAGCTCGGCACTTGACCTGCAAAAAGTAGACATCTGACATCTCATTCAGGGAAAATTACCAAGTACCGATGAAGAAAAAAAGAAAAAAAAAAAAAAAGAAATTCTTGGCCATACCCTTCTGTGGGATTGATAAGGGTACCACATATCTGACAGCCATTAGAGATGAGATCATCAACCAAACCACTGTCACCTAATGCATGTAGTCTTCTGCTAATGAACATCCTTTCAGCTTCGGTCTCGTCTAAGTTAATCCAAGTAATGGGCAAAAATATTTCGCCAACTGAAGCATGAAATGTTGCCTTGGAAGAATTCTTGAGGTTGCAAGCTTCTGATAGAGATAAACAATCCTGAGTATATATCTCTTCATGCACCTTCCAGTTTACCTTCAGCTGCATCCTATGCTGAGCACATTACCTTGTTAGTCCACAGAACAGCTAATACAGGAAACATTAGAGGCTACAGATGCATCCTTAACCAATCTGTTAAGATATCAGAATCTATGGTCAATATGAATTATGAACTATGCATGGTGATATCATATGTATATTGGACTAAATGCTAAGTGCTTGCTTAAATATAATAGAGACAGTGAAGAACATTTGATCTATAAGGCGCGTACTTCATAGTAGTTCAATACGCTGCCACAATGAACAAGTCTAGCCCGCTGCAGCCATCCAACAACTTTCTCAAGTTTGTTCTTTGCTGTTGGTCCTATACGACATTCCCCTACCAACTCATCTATACCTGCATATGAAGATCAGAAGATGCACAAACATGCTAGTCCAATGAGAAGCTGCTAACAGTAAGCTGCACTAATGTAATTATGCAAATGCAGCAGGACACATACAGGAAACACAGCCACTAATTAAAACAGTTGAGGAAGCAACACGCGTTTATCTTTATCCCAGTCCAGTCTTCAAACTGCACAATCTTACTCTATTTAGCAGGAATTGCACATCTTAGTCTTACAACTGCAAAATTCTCAAAACTACTGACTGTAAGGTGCACCAGTATAATTATGCAAAGCACCAGGAACACACAACATAGTTTAGGAAGCAACACGCTCCAGGAACTGCACGTCCTACAATCGAAAATGCTCAAAACTGGCTGTGTTACTCAACTACCCTTTGATGATATCATTTCATCGTTTTGCTTTTTCCACCAGGCAGAGAGAACTACGTATTTGTTTGTGTACATCAAAAGACAGCGGGAAGCCCGGGAATAGAGAAAGTGAGAGAGTACATACCCTTGGAAGATGCAAAATCACTCTTGTGAATCAAACACAGCAAAGACGAAGAGTGGAACGTTCTGGCCTCAACAACATCACCGAATTTCGTAATTTTAAGATCTGTATGCATTTAAAATCATTGATCAGAAAGTGGAAACTGAGCACCATCATGTATAAGCTGCTAATAAGAATACATCAATTACTCATACTTTGGAGCAGAAAAACATGGCCAGCTAAAATTTGGGAGCCCATGGACTTCTGCCAAATGGTGACAGGGAAATACGACCTCGTTTCATCTCCTACCAAAACATCCATCCTCACCACCTCTCCTCCTCCTCCATTTCTCGCAACTTTGTACTGCAAATTAGCAAACCAAATACCAATTACACCAATTTAAACTGTATCTCTGAAATTACGCGAATAAAAACAAGTAACTGTTAATAATTGGAGCAAAACCTGAATCGGAGTGATTCTGTGGACGAAGACTAGGAGTTGTACGTAATCTCCGATGTGAGCCCCTGCCTTGCACAGATCAATTAGAGGTCCGTACCATCCGATTGCTGCCGCCATTTTTCTTCTTTAAACTGTAACTAAATAGTACTACTTAGGGCTAATTTTCGCGCCATCTCTACTTATCGAGGTTATAATTTTGTGAGTGGTGCGGGTTATAAGGTATGCGACTTATCAATAAACCGAATCGATGTAGTAATTTCATTATACAGTAGATTGTGTTGTGTATCCTAAACATCGCGTTTTTGTTTTCCAAATTCATCGGTCAGTGTTTAAACACGAACGGCAGACAATCTTTCTTGAACATTTTCGATTATACGAGGTCATGTTACTCGGATGTGGTTGCATTTTGACTGAGTTCCTCTAAATACAAATGTAGCCCTGTTCTTTCTACTTAGTCGTTTTGAGAGAGTGACTTGGAGTTGCCCAAAGGGTAGCAACTAGCAACAGCGGGCTCCCAAAACCGAAATAGAAAAAGAAAAAAGGGCAGCTAGCCGGCTAGCCCTATTCAATCCATCACCAGTAAAAGTCAGTAACATACTTTTATATTGCAGCATGCAACAGCTGATATTATAACAGAGACTACATATAGAAAATATCCAATCACATTCTGCTACATTCAGCAGCAAAGCAGTACAGTACCTGCTCTCAAGTCTTAACCATCCAATATTATTACATCGAAAGCATGTCCCGCAGCAGACGCAGGGACTTTATTAAATTGCTGGCTGCTAAGCCAGTCTTAAAATCTGAAAAATCAGTTCATTTTATTCATCAATCATCAAGATTACTCTCGACTACCAGAAACTGGTATGCACGACACATTCGCAAAAGTAAAACAACGCCCAACCAAGAAAAAACCATTGGGCTATTATCCATCTACTAACTAATGACTTCAGCTTTGATTCCTCCAAGTTCCAAAACACCACAGCCAACAGCTTGCACGGGATAAAGGCAAACTAAAAAACATACCCTTATTCCCGGGCAACTTATGACTGTAAAATACCCACCACAAACTGTAAATGAGAGACACCACCAGAACACACCGATATGAAATTATCTTCCGCCAACCTCCATACTTGGAACTATATTTCTAACTTTCCTCTTTCTATGCCTTCGGTTACTTACACTCTACCATTATTCACAGCGGAGCAATGACCAGACTAACTAATGGAGATTCTGGAAGCTAATGGCTAAAAAAGATACGAACTCAAATACAGCCTTGCCACGATATCAAGGGGCCCATCATCCCCACCAACAGCATGCAAGACAACAGGGAGTGTCGAAAGTAGATGCAAAGTGAGAGGAAGATAAGCGGGTTCCCGAACAATTGTGTCTGAAATATCCCCACTTGTAGTGTTAGAAAGCTCGTCTCGACTATGTTCAGAGATATCCGTGTCGAACTCCAGATCTGTCGGATTAATAACCACAGCAACTTCTTCGAGTGTCTTGGATTTTCCAGTGCTGCTTCTCCTGTGAGATCGTTTATGAGTGGACTGACTGAGGACCAAAGTCGATGTAGCATCAAGCCACTCCGCGGTTAGGCCTTCAACTTCCTCATAGTATATACGCCGCTCACTCTGCAAACAAGAAAGCAAGGTGTACTTCATATAACATGGAGTCATTTACTTGCAAATTTCAATGTAAATATATGGAACTGGACAAGGGTAAGGCCATGATGATTAAGAACTTACTGCCAATTTGGATACATAAACGGTCATAAACTTTGGTCCAAGAGCCATAACTCTAGCCTCTGAATATAAAATCTGCAGCAACACAAAAAAAAGAATATGGATGTCATCTTTTTGTAAATGAGAAAGTAATAGTGAGACAAAGCTGAGAACCACCAGTCTGCACAAAATCCACAAACACCATTCCGGTAGAGAAAGAAGATAGATTAAAGGGAAAAAGAACCACATGTAATGAAATGTTACCTCTTTCTTTTTTAGAAGAACCCACATGCAGAGCTTATCCGTTGCATCCTTCACATTTCTGGTTGCCAGCTTCTTCAGATTGCAGTGAGCTGCCACGTCAACAACAGTTTCACTACATGGAACCCTGTGCTTAGATGCTGAAATGGATAACGCTTCTTGAGCTTTGGCTGATTCCACTTCATCTTGGTAAAGACGTACGCCAGTAAAGTATCTATATAGAACGTCCCCCTTCGCTAGATTTTGTGACTTGTGTTTGCCTTCCAAATAAATATCCTCGGCTTCTATGGTAGCAGCTAATGTACGATGAACCACAATATCAGGATATCTACGCAGTGGAGAAGTGAAGTGAGTATACAGAGGAACAGCCAGAGCATAATGACATCTATCACTATTCGTGTCGTTTGAATCTCCACTACAAAAGTATGAAGCCAATTGCATTGGCTTTGCAGCATATGACATAAGGATATCAAACAAAATAGAATCATTCCTCAATTCCCCCTTGATAAGTTCCAGTGATTGATGAATGCTGGAGGAGGACGAAATGTTGAGTTTCAAACCATGTTTGTTGCAAAAAGATTCAAATTCTCGAAGTTTCCTAGTATTTGGTTCAGGGTGCCTTCGTAATAGAGCAGACGATGGATAAGCTCTTGTTATCACTTCTGCAGCTGTGCGATTGGCTAACAGCATAAACTCCTCCACAAGAAAATTAGAATCACTTCGTCCAGAGATTGTACTATCATATGGCATGCCTTCTTCATCAAATAAGAAAACAACTTTAGGATTTTCTAGAGACAAAGCACCATCTCTAAACCTACTCTCCTTCAACTTCAGTGAAACTTCATGGAGGCTCTTTACAGATTTAATGACATCACACCATTCAAATTGGCCATATAATGGAGGCCAGTGATCCCCTACACTGTTAGGGTCTTGTTCACATGACCCATCAATAATATCTTGTGCATGTCCATAAGAGAGCTTGCTACAAGAGCGTATTATGGTTCGGCCAATCCACCGATCTAAAACTTCACCCGAAGAAGTTATGTCCCATATGATAGAAAAAGCAAGACGGTCCTCTCCAGGATTAAGAGATGCTAAATTTTCTGAAAGCATTTGGGGGAGCATCGGCAACTTACGCTGCAGTAAGTAAACACTGGTGGACCGAATTTGTGCATCAATATCCAAAGGCGTATCAGGTAGAACAAAGTATGAAACATCTGCTATGTGAACCCCCACCCTAAAAACACCATTTGACACCTTTTCAACTGATAAAGCATCATCCAAATCAGTAGCAGTAGCAGGGTCGATCGTGAAAATACAAAGGTCTCTTAGATCTGTTCTACATTTTAATTCTTCTTGTGGCAACTGCCAAGGGATGTGAGGCATGCAAGAAAGTACATCGGGAGAAAATTCAGAGGCATCAATTGCATTTTCAAATAAAATTGCAGCAATCTGTGCCTCTACATCACTACCTCTTCCAAATGTCTGAATGACGCGAACTTCTGGGATGTGATTTTCCTCAGACCAATCAACAATTTTTGCTGCTACTAAGTCAGCCTCAACCGTTAAATCTCCAGATTCCAACCGTTTCTTAATGCTTTCAGGTAAATTTCTTACGGGAACCATCATTTTGCTAAATTTGGGATCAGTTGGCGTTAACAGAACATATCCATGATTCACATCAAACTGGTTTTTACTTTTCCTACTAAAATCCTTTCTTTTACTCTCTCGGCTATTTAGCCACTGCTTCACACTGAGAGAACCAACAACACTGTCCCGTCGACGGGAACATTCAATTATGGCCACAACTCTACCAGTTGGCCGTTTTGACGGGAGTAGGTTGACTACGGCGCATAACTTCTCCACAGAATTTACAGTGTCATACGCATCACTGAAACGTGACATGGTAGAATCAGACACAGATGCCTGATGACCATACATATCCCGATTATTGAGCACATTATTTGTGTTTCTATTACCTAATGCTGCTCTAGAAGAACCACTTTCATCATAAGTACTCTCTACAAAGTCGACCGACGTACTAGAAGAAATATGATCATCTGCTTTGCCTTTACCCTTATCATGGGCCTGTGTAATAGCTTCGTGTTGCTGTAAGCCATTATTATTCGAAGTGTCAACGGGCCCTTTCATTTTTTGCCATATTGATGGATGATCAACAATAATAGCGACAGTATCACCTTCAATCTACAATAAGCATGAGTTCGGAAAATGAGATACTGTGTAAAAAAAAAAAGGCAAGTCCTCCATGTAAAATATGTATGATGTGATTAATAGACACAAACACACATTTGGTTGTCCAGATTTTTATACATTGGGAGCAATTGCATTATGTATTTGCCCATACATGCATCTACTGTAAGCAAACAGCAAAATCAAGCTAGGATAATGTAAATGTATACACATGAACATAGTACATAGCAACTAAATAAAGCAAGAATAAATATGACAGGTAATTTGCCCTCATGTGCCATCCGGAACATCACAGAAACAGCTCCAGCATAAGTGTTGTAATTGATGCCTTGTAACTAGGGACTCATGACAGCAAGGGAAGGTGAGAGAGGAAGAAGGGACTACTGAAAGGATAATTACAATTCCGCTTGGATTGACATGATTTAGGGGCTGCTTGGCTATGCATTAACTAAGCATTTACTGTTCACTAAGTGTGTTATAATGTCAAGTCGGTGAATTGTAATTGTTTAAAGGTATTGGTGTGTTTTTCTATTTTTCTCAAAGTGTAGCAGAGAAGAAAGGAAAAGGAG
>JAQRGC011900291.1:0-26177 GCA_028659135.1 Plantago lanceolata
ATTCGAGATCAAACATAAGCTAAAAAAGTTAACAAAAACAAATGGGAAGTTTAAGGTGGGGCGGAAGAAGTATTTAATTCATTCAGAAAGAAAATATTTTCAATTCATTTTAAATTCAATGTAGTGTTATCTAATTGTTTTTATTCAAGAACAGGTGCATTTTGCAATTGACACATTATCTTTTCTATGAAATGATTTTCTCAGGTACAACATTTATCACGATAATATGTGCTATTTTACCATTTTAGATGTCCTAATATAATTGTATCATTTAAAAACATTCCGTTTTTCTAACCAAAACTACCCTCGTAAAATAAATATAGTTACAACTTTACTACACTTTTTTTAAATTTTTTTATATAAAATGTAGCCCAAGCAAACTTTATTCAGTAGTTGATTCAAAACAACTTACCGTCTTGTTCGAAGCACATCATGTTCGCGGGAAGGTCGTATTATATTTTACCATGGATGTAATGTTGACATTATTGACTGATGTGAAATAAATATTACATTTTTTTCTTAAAAAAATAAGCAGCTTGCACTATAGTTCGTAGAAACGGTAAAAAGGAGTTATCGGGTGTTTGGGAGTTGATTTTCGGATATGAATATGAATTTTCGTCTCCCAAAATCATATGTCTGGCTTTGGTTGTAGATTATCGTCCAAATTCATAAATCCATTAACTTATCGAAATAACATTTTCCACTAATGTATTAAAAAATCAATACCAAATACAATGAGTCAAAATTCACTTTAAAACCTAATATTTCAGAAAAAGACTCAATTTTCAATCAAAGTACAAATCTAATCTCAAAATACACTTCCGATAACCCGTTAAGTGCTACATAATTAATAGAATGGAGGGAGTATAAGTCTTCGTTATTTTGAGATATTATCCATTTTATAGTCATTCACTACCGAAAATTTTAACGTGGGCCAGTCTATAAGATTTTGGTAGACTTGTAATTTTAAACGGTAATACATCATCGACTATATATTGTGTCTGGCCCACATTTGATTAAATGTTAACACAATTACAATTACAAGGTGTATGAAATTGGTCATACAACGTGGCACCTACATCACCTAATATGTATAGTAAAACTATAATTTTCTCAAAAATTGTCAAAAAAAACACCCTAGTTTTCTTCGTCTTCCTCGTATATAATAATAGTCCTCTTACTTGAACCAAATCAACAGAGTATCTTGTGTTCTTAACTCAGCAAGATCATGGACAAGTTTTCTAAAACTGTCCTGTTTTCATATTTCTTCATCATCTGCCTTTCAGCTTCATCATCCTCAGCACAACAACAATGCTCAAACTACACATTCCCCAACAACAACCTCTACACAACCTGCCTCTCTCTCCCAGTCCTCAACTCCTTCCTTCACTACACTTACCACCAATCTAACGGCACCGTAGACGTTGCCTTCCGTCAGACCGGTATGTCCGCTAATAACTGGATCTCCTGGGGTCTCAATCTCGGTTCACGGAGGATGCTCCAGGCACAGTGCCTCGTTGCATTCCACGACCCTACTGGCCGGTTTTTTGCCTACACGTCTGCCATTAGGAACAACTACAACACCAGGCTTCCACAGGGAAGTTTGAGCTTTCCTGTTCCCAGAATCGCAGGTGAGTTCAGGAACGGTAACGAGATGATTATCTATGCAACTATCCAGTTACCGAGCGGGAGAACGAGTTTTACTCACGTTTGGCAGTTGGGGGTGGTTCGTGGAGATTATCCTGGTGAGCATTCCTTGAGATCGGAAAACAGGAGATCTTTTGAGACTATTGATTTCGCGACAAATGGAACAACATCCGGTACTAGTTCCACGAGTGGAAGCTCCAGAGGCCGCGACAGAAATGTAAGTGTCCGTGTTTCTCTAATCATGATAGCTAGAATTTTATTTCATCTAAAAGCTCGAACTTGTGGGAATACGTGAAATCTAATCAATATTAATCGTATGTGTTTAATTTTCAGGTTCACGGATTACTCAACGTGGTGAGCTGGGGGATCATGTTGCCTCTAGGTGCTATCTCGGCTAGGTATCTTAAGGTGCGTACAACTTGTATTCTTCGCGAACTCTTGTAACTTTTGCGTTTTCATATTAATAATTTTTTGCCGTTTCAAAATAAAATAAAGGTATTTAAAGCTGGCAATCCGGCATGGTTTTACCTACACGTGACCTGCCAAACCTTGGCATACATCGTCGGTATAGCCGGGTGGGCAACTGGTCTCAGACTCGGAAATGAATCCGAAGGAGTTGACCAGGACACACACGGGACCATTGGCGCAACCCTCTTCGGCCTTGGAACTCTTCAAGTCTTTGCTTTGCTTTTGAGGCCAAAGCCGGACCACAAATACAGATTCTATTGGAACTTATACCATCACGGGGTCGGATACGCGGTGATCATACTGAGCATCATTAACATTTTCGAAGGGCTTGAGATTCTTGACCCGGAACAGAAATGGAGAACGGCCTATGTTGGGGTGCTCGTGTTCTTGGGATCTTGCATTTTGGTTCTTGAACCGTTCACGTGGTACATTGTGCTAAAGAGAAAGACGGATTCGAGGAATAAACATCAAGAACATTATGCGATTGAGATCAATGGAGACGATGCTACATAAACGTTCCGTATTCATTTAGGGAGTATGTATTTTTGCTACTGCCATTTTTTTCAGTCGATTTTTTTCCCTATTACCATGTTTTTTCCCCTCTATTACTATGATGCTACGTACCTTGTTTGTATATGATGGTGATGTTTTCTAATTGATACACTTTCACCATCAAAGTTTTGTTTAGATTTTGAGTTAGTATACTGACCCGTGGTACTAGCGTAATAAAAGTCGATAAAATATTGCTAATAAATTATTTCATGTGAACTTTTTCCTATCGATAATCAAATATTTATTAAATTAATTTCATATATCGGTAGATTGAACAAATTGAAAATCTTATTAATATGTTTGCAATTGCTATTTCGAACTTTTTAGTATATTATATTGTCTTGTAACTTGTACGTAATTGTTATTTTTTAAAAGTTTTATGTATGTTCAATTGAATAATTTAAATTCAGAAGAATGAAGTGGTGGGAAGAAACTACTTTTTGGGATTAAAAACTATTTCTCAACATTTGCTTAGTATATAGTAGAGATTTGGGTTTCAACTTTCAACGCTTATGGGGCCATTTTGCAGGGTTTTCAGTTTTAAAATAACTTTTTATTAAATTCATTTTTCGGTTAAATGTGAGTTTTTTTAGTAGAAATGTGATTTCCATCCCTATATATTAAAAATGGGCGAAACGAAGACACCAATTTCATTCTTAGGCTACAATTGAGCTCCATACTCACTCTCTGTTTATTTCAGTTGTCATAATTTTGAGATTAATTTTATTAAAAAATTAATAAAAATTGCAGCTGCAATTTTGGTAAGTATGATCAATCATAATTAATACTGACTCAATATAATTAAGACAATAAATCACAATTGTCTGTGATTTCTCTGTTAATTAAGGTAAGCGGATCAAATTGTTGCAAGACCAAATCGACCCAATTTCGAGAAAGACCTAATTGTGAATTTTGGTAAGTATGATCAATCATAATTAATGTTGAATTAATATAATTAAGACAATAAATCACAATTGTGTGTGATTCACCGTTAATTAAGGTAAGTGAATCAAATTGTTGCAAGACCAAATCGGCCCGATTGTTGCATAATCGGCGGCCCGATTTCGAGAGCGACCTAATTGTAAAGCCAATTTTGAGCCTTATATATATACAATACATCAGCAAAATTTTCATTTCACATAATTCTCTATGAAACTGTTCACACAAATGCACACTCAATTTACAACGAAACACCTCCGATTTGATCCATCGATTAGGAAAATTACATGGAATGATTTGAAGCTTAAGCTAAAGCTTTGAGTTATGTTCTTTGCTGCGATACGAGGCGTAGAAGATTGTAGACGCGTTCTTATGAGGTATGTAACAAGTTTAGGATCTTCCTCGTCCTCCATACGTGTTGGAACATGGTATATTGGAGCAACGACTTCAGCTTGTTCCAAATGAGCTCATGTTCCGTAAATTGCAATAAGCTCTCCTTGTTCGGCAATCTGGGCATTCTTTAGCTATGGCCACATCTTTTCTGGGCTATGACCAAGTTATTCGCTGCAATCAGAGTATCCTTTTCGACAATAAGGTCTTCCTTTTCAGCAATTGCAGCGTTTTTATCTGCAATGGTTTCATTTTTTTTGAACAATGCTTGCCTCCAATTCCGCAAGCTTTGCTTCCAATTGCAGAATCTTGTAATGCTTGGTGTTAAGCATTTCACAATGTTTTTTTATCACGTGGCCCGTATGCATCCCTTTGGCGGCTAAACCGTGCACCACATTGTTAGGATAGTCCCCTTTTCCCCATTATAAGTGAAAGGATTAAAGCTAGCTTTAACGCTACGGAGGAAGATAATTCGTTTCTCTCCAGCCATCTAAATTATTAATTAACCCCAATTAGTACTACAGAAGATGGTAATAAGAAGTTAACACATGTAACCATAAAGAAAGGAAAAGATAACTTCTAAGAGGATGAACAAAAAATGAAACAATCCGAGAATAACAAGTACCTACGTACAAGATTGAAGCACATAAATTTCTGAGAGATATTATATGGGAAAATTACAAATTAGTGATATTCCCAATAGTTTCTATCAAATATGTGATAGATTAATTTTTTTACATCAAAGTAGTGTCTAAATATGTTCTTACTAAAATATCCTTCCAGATTTTTAGAATTTATTCTATTTTTCTATTATTATTTTTTATACTTTTTACTACTTTATAGGCAATTTATTTTATTTTACATGAATCTCAATCTTATTATAACCACATTTTTTTTATTTTTCCTTATCTTATTTATCAGTCTGTTGTTTTTACATTGACCGACTATTCAAGAAGCATCGTATTTTCTATTTCCTCGGCTTCATCTTCACGAAACAAATATCTTAGTTTTTCCAGTTCTTCTCTATTCAATCATCCACTGGATTTGGAAGCATGGTATAAGCATCAATTGCAATGCATCATTGTTTACCCAAATTGAAAAGGTAACCCTAATTTTCCTTTTTCCCCTTTTCAATTTCAAACATCTCTCTCTACCCAAATTGAAAAGGTAACCCTAATTTTCCTTTTTCCCCTTTTCAATTTGAAACATCTCTCTCTGTTCTCAAATTCCTAGCAAGCATCTCGAATTACAAGCATCCTTTTGCATGCATCGTGTCGCTGAGGTTGTTATTTAATCATCTGCACGTAATTTGGGATAATGGGTTATTATGTTTCTAATTAAGGATGTGATGATGTTTGCTTTGGTTTTACTCTTTTCTGGAATTGACGGGTTATTATGTTTCTGATTGAGGTTGTGATGATGTTTGCTTTGATTTTGATAGCCTGCAAAAGGCCTTGGTATGGAATGATATAATTTGGCTGTTGCATGGTCATGTGGCATGTGTTGCTGCGTTGAATCATGAGTGAGTCCTATGTGTTAGCAATCCAAGCTATGTTGTATGTTTGTACTTGGGTGTGCAAATCTTTGCACCGCAGTGCTACCTGTTGAGAGGTCTGATTAATAATTCTTTTTTCTTTTCTTTTTGTTGCTTCAATTTTTTTGGGGATAATGGGTTGTGAAGATGCTGGTAAGCAAGTTAATTAGATTTGCTGAGATAAAAAAGGTGAGATAATAAATTTAGTTAGAGAGAATATATAGGGAGGAAGTTAGATTAAATTAGTAAATTAAAATAATACTAAAATTAGGATAATCACTAATTTGATAGAAAGTATTCACTAAATTGATATAAAGATTTTAGGTCACACTAATTTAATAGAAAGTTTTGAAACTAGCACCAATTTGATATTATTCCTTTTATGCGATTAAATCTTATTAAACACAATCTATAAAAGAGAATCATTATTGATCTAAGGCTTCATGTAATAGTTCCCTAATAATAATCATACACACCAACACATGTCAGAAATAGCAAAGAATGTTCAACCTGTTACCCAGCAAATCTCTCACTCATGTTTTCCTCTCTGATACCAACTGTAACAACCCGAATTATACTTTGGTCACACCATTTAATAAGAACGAAAAAAAAACTTTATTCAATGAAGAAATCCTCAATAGGTTCATTTATTTGTCTGTAAGAAAAAAAAAAAACCAATGGAGCATAACCATAATCTGTAAATTTCCTCAAATAAAAATCACTTCATTTTATTTATAAAAGTTTCCCATCCCAAGCACTCTCGAATTGTTGATTTTCAAGGCTATCCATCCTCAACTGCAACCTCACCTACAAGAAAGGGAATGAAACAAGTGTGAGAAATACCTCAATGAGTGTTCGGTGTGTTTTGTGTGAGTTTCGTTAAAATATCAATACTGAAATGGAGATCGTAAAATACGGAAGAACATTCGATACATATAATTTTTAGAAAAAGGATTTCATGGCGTTCCTTATAACCCCACAGTAAACAGTCCTTATGTCTCCCTGTTAAGTTCGTCAACTCAACCTTTCAGTACCCTGTCATGATTCATGGTTGAAATTCTACAACCTAACTAAAATCAGTGAAGGCTTCTATCACCCGATTTAGAGGGAATAGGCGAAGGAAATTACCAAGTAGTTCGTTAGACCCAACTAATCAAACTAAAAGCTAATTATCCCTAACCAAACGTAGTATATTTCTTTCGGAACCGTCAAAACAAAACAAGAACATTCCTGGCATATATAATATTATACTTTCACAATTTGCTGAAGCGTGCTAAAACATATTGTTTGCTTTTTGGAAATAACATTTCATGCTTTGAAACATCAGGCAATACTTATATATAGAATAATTGAAACAACTTAAAATATCTTTCAGGTTTTTATACAAGAAAATACATATAGTTTTAGAACACTCACTTTGCAAAAAACTTGCTTCTTAGTCAAACAAGGCAAACATAACTTGCAATAATTTCTGTGAAGAACTCTTAGAATGTGTGAGCTAAAAAAAAGTTGAAGTGAGGTATTTATAGTGTGCTAAGTGAAGTCTAAGGGGCTGCAGGATTAACATGATGATGAATCGTAACTGAAACATACATAAAATAAATATTAAACTCCCATGATAACTCCTAATAAAGCTAACAATGTTGCACTTTATATAGCCACCCCCAGATCACACCAAAATAAATTCTCTAAGAACTTAAAAGTTCGGAAAAATCTAGGGTCAAATGTACACTTAACAAAAAAAAAAAACACATTAAGATGCACAATTAAAAGAATTAAGGTATAAACTAGAGAATATAAAGAACACCATATAAACCATATTGAAACAAATAATCTAGCTGACTTTTAAACATGCATAAAAGAGAACTAAATTAGTGCAAATATTAATAAATAAAACGGAACGTTACAGTTTTTCATCTCATATCTCTCTTTATTGTATTTCATTCATTGGTCATTTTGTGTTCTTCTTATTTCAGATCAATGTGCTTGAATACAATAGGTTTATTCGAATTGATCAATTTCTCGCTGTGATTAACATTGGAAAACACCTAGACGCCAACTATGCTAATGTTATATTCAGACTGCTTATTAATAATAAGCGCCTTAGACACATGTATTGTTGTATCTCGCTAATATTATGAGCGTTTTTGGAGGAAAGTGGATCCTAGAACAAATGCGTCTTGATATGTGCATGAGGGTGTATGACGTCTTTAATGGATTCATGAATCATAGCTTTGATTCCATAAAACCATATTGTTACCTTCATAGTGTTCCTGACATTACATTGCGTTTTGAAGTGGATTGTGTACTGTGTATAGCCGATCTTGAGTGTGTCATCTGCATTCAAAGGAACTGCTACAATGTCGTATTACATGTTTTGTCCAAGACATCGGGTTGTAACGATGTATTTTCTCTATTTATCATTTTGATGTTGTTTTTTCCAGAAGTTCAATTCACTATTGTGTTTGTTATTTAATCGATTTGGTTTTCGGTTTAATTAAACTTGGGTAGCAAGCTTAATGACTATATATTCTTGTGCACCGAATCGATATCGATTTTTATTGTGATTTGTAAATATTTGTTTCCATATATAACACATATATATAATTAATGTGATTGGTATCGACTATAGAATATCGGTATAAATATGGAAATCGCTAGTTGTAGCAAAGATTGACTCAATATAATTTTGTATTGTTTATATATATGGACATTATATGCATTTTAAAAAAAATATGGAAAATTAGACAATTTATTCCCCATATAATGCATAAAACCGAAATTATAGTTTGATTGGTGACTTATTCGAACTTAGCTTAATTGACACTTGGTTTTAATGTAATAGTTGATTGTATATGGTAAAACGGTTTTAATTGACTCATTACACATGTCACTTACCATACATGCAACAAATCTATATTCTTTTATAAATATACATTGCCAAATTCATTGTGTTAGTAACATAAGAATCCACATTATCACATCCCACAAAAATCGAGAGTAGCCTCCCTTCAAATACTATTCGGCCTCCCTTCTCTAAGATGAAAAAGAAATCTCCAAAAGTCGTGCCTGACCATTACTACAATAAAGTACGCACTCGAAGCGTAGAAGAAGCACATATTGTGAGGATTAATTTCCTTTCAGTTGCTCTCGATGCATGGATGACGACTAACGAAACCGTGATGTGGTAAGATTCTCGGTTTTAATTCTTCATATTATTTCCGTGTATATGCATTTGTTATATTTCACAATTTATACCGCTTATACTTTCGTGTAGTAAAACGGTTTTTAGGAAGATTTTCGACGATTGTGTTTTTTATTTGGATCTTGATATCACTACTCTAGAACCTCGTTTTAAGCCATGGAACGAATTCTACTATAGAATGCTAATGGTAAGACCTTATTCAATGTTCTACGTACATTTTTTTTGTTCTATATTTTTTTCAAAGTTATTCTATGTTCGAAATTTCAATGCTACATGAAGGTTGATGTTTTTATTTACAAGACTTTTCGTCGGGTTCAAAATTCCAACTCGCTAAAATGGTTGCAAGCAATCATCCAATATGAGGTTATGCTTTTATCATATTCAATCTATTAAACCCTATTAGAAGAGAAGCCGATGAAGGTTTGGCTAAGTTTGCAAGTCAAATTGATTCTACTGATGGATTGTTTACTCTTAGATGATTAAGGATACGTCTATGCCAAGAAATTCGTATGATGATTGTGGTGTCAATTACAATAACTTTGATGTGAATCGCTTTTGTACGAAGCCAAGACTATTCGAGAATCAGTAGAACCTGAAGCACGATGCTTGGATGAAGTGGGCAGTGAAGAAGATGCCATGCTGCGATCAAAGCATGGCTGCTCCGATTGGAGCACGACGGCTTCGATCGGAGCAGTACAACTCCGATCGAAGTATTGTTCACATTTTTTGTCTGCTTTTTTTTTTTAAGTAAAAAAAAAATAAAAAAATACGTATGATATCGACGAAAAGCCCTATGATTGTAAGAGAAAAGCCTATGATCTTAACTAAAAACTCCTATGATCTAACTATACACATATGATCTTACCAAATATGTCCTATGATTTTAACAAAAACAATTATGATCTCTGTTAAAACTCCTATGATTTTAAAAACATTTTCTATGATTCTAACAAAAACAGGTATGATCTTGGTCGATACCCCTATGATCTTGGTAAAAACCCCTATGATCTTACATTTTATACCTATATACTGTTCCAGGGAGTGTTATATTGTGCAATTTTTACATAAAAGTCTCTCAACTTTTATTAATCACGAATTTGCCACCGAATTTTAATGCATAAATACCAAATTTGTTGAAAAGTTCCACACTTTTTTTACTTACAAAAATACCCCTGAATTTTGAAAAAAAAATATAAATAATTGCATATGAGTCATGTCCCTCTATAACTTAAAAATGGACCGTCCCTTATGAGACTTTGCGAAAAAAAAAACAAATAAATCAAAAAACCCGGATCGGAAAAGCTCCGAATCGGAGCTGACTGCTCCGATCAGCTCCGATCGAAGCTCCAATGGAGAATTCTCTGATTTTTTTTTTTTACAAAAAAGTCTTTGAACTTCTATTAACTATATTAAAAGCTCCGAATATTATATTGTTTTTAGTTGGGGTTGCTATGTTATTAGTAAAAGTATGTCTCTAATGTACTCGGTCGTCTCACAAAAAAAATAAAATAAAAAACAAAAAACAGAACCGGTATAACGTGTCTCAATGAGTGAATCGATTAAATTCGTGGTCAAGATTTTATTGTGCAGACAGACCAACAACTCCTTCCTCGACTGTTGCTCTGTTCCATTCCATCTATACCATCAATGGCGTTGTCTGCAACTCTCCATCTTCAATCCTCAAGATCAACAACTTTCCTTCTCTCCCCAAAACCACCAACACCAAGACCCTTCTCCCCACAAACCCTTTCCATCTCCAAAACCTTAACCCCCCAAACCTACTCCCTTTCCGTCAAAGCCTCTGCTACATCCTCAATCGACTCCCCTGCCCTCTCCCTCACAAACCCCACTTGGAAATGGCAATTCCAAGGATCCTCCGTCAATATCCACTTGGAGAAGCTAGACCACAATGTCAATTCCAGTAAGCCTTGCAAGATTTTGCTCCTGCCCACAATCTCTGACGTCAGTACCGTCGAGGAGTGGCGGCGCGTGGCTGAGGATATCACCGGGAGAGACTCCAATTGGGATGCGGTTATTGTCGATTGGCCGGGTTTGGGTTATTCGGATCGCCCCAAGCTCGATTATAATGCTGATGTTATGGAGAGGTTTCTGGTTGATTTTCTCACTTCACCTAATAGTCCTATTTCCCAAGGTTGTTTTTTTAATTCTTAATTTCTTTATTTTTGTATGCTTTTTAGCTTTTCTTTACTTTGATGAGTTTCTTGTTCATTTAGTTAAATTGGTATTAGTTGCTTTGATGAATTATATGATATGTGAGTTATCTTAGGCCCTGGTTGATTGCATTCCTATGATAATTCCAAGTAAAAACTGCAAATTGGCATAATGCTTTCGAGTTTTGAGTGACAGTGAACTGGATTTATTACCAATATATGGCATAGGGGTCTGGGTTAAGTTAGGGCAACATAGCTGTATTAGGCAAGGGCTTGTGCCATTTTGGAATTTGGGGATTTATGGCAGATCATTGTCGCCGATAACTCGATAAGTATAGGGCAATTGGGCAATGGATGGAAGGTGTTACGCCGATGAATTTAGTCGCTATGAGAAGGTGAGCTTATGTAGGTTCACTGGAAAAAGTTTGGATATCTTTAGCATATAGTTGTATTTTGTGGTTGGGAGTGGTTACACTATTGAATTCCCGGATGACAGATGATGCAGGGGCTTGCCTCTGAAAGGTGTGTCTCCCTTTCCTGTTTTGCATAGCTACAGATCCTTTGGTCGTTTTGAGTTATACCATGGAAGTCAATAGTGGAATAAACTTACTGGAATAGTACCTAAGTTCCATGATCTTTCAAGACTGGGAGTTGGGGGATTTGATTTATATTATACGTCTATGTGAAAGGTCGATTCAAACCTTGGAAAATGATGGATTAAAGGATAGTCTTGCATGTTGAAATATGACTGTAAATTCTAGGTTCTTTATCAGTTCTTTAGTGGAACTGTGCGTTTAGTTACTAATCTTTCACCTGGGGCATCCTTTTAATTGTGGGCAGTACTCAGGAGACCAGTGTTGATGAAGATAATCTTAGGATCCCAACTTTCTGGGCAGTGAAATCCTTTATATTAGTTGCCCAACTCCAGTTTATTTTGCATATCGTCATATCCTACAGTTCCTATTAATCCAATGGTTTGTGCAACATTACCTTGTAATTCTTTCATGAACATTTAAAGATTACATCTTTCTCTACATTGTTGTACATAGAACATAGTTGGCAGTAAAAATTCATATTGTATCCATGTTTGTTTTGTTGGATGCAATGAAGTTATAGCACTTGCGGATTCTTTCATTGGTATCTATTTATGTTAATTGTTTCACTGCAAAAACAAAATATTAACGTAATGTTACTTGACAGATGATGACTATGTGGTCTTTGGAGGAGGACATGCTGCAACCATAGCAATTCGTGCTGCAAGTAAAGGTCTCATTAAGCCAAAGGCCATTGCTGCTGTTGCACCCACCTGGTCTGGTCCTCTTCCGATTGTGTTTGGTAGAGATTCCAGTATGGAGTCAAGGTAGAAATTTATTAACCTTCTGATCATGTTCTGAATTTGGCATTTATGCCGATTGCTTCTTTTCACGTCTCTATGATTGCATTCATCTCATTTGTTTCTTTATAACCTGAAAAAGTTAAGACTTGATAGTTTGATACCCTTGACACGGTTAAAAGAGATTAGCATAGGTTGATCATATCACATGTTAAATTGTTCTTCATAAATTTGGTCAATTGCGAACTTCCTGCGTGTTCACTCCCCGTGTCGTGGTAATGGTTAGAGAATACTCGGCGTTTACTATACTAGAGATGCAAATAACACCTTTCGGTGAAAGTATTGTTCTCATTTCATGCAGTAAGCCCTTTTTGGTTTGATAAACTGGGGTTGATCTTAGGTGGTTTTGGGAGCATTAGGCGACTTTTAGCTTGTTGCTAAATCTACATTATTTATAATCAACTGGGCAAATCAGATGGATATAAAAACCTGTATTAAATATGTATAAAAAATCAGATGGAGGGAGTAATGTTCTAGACTTCTAGTGCATTGTTTCTGTGCTTATTTTGCGTGTTTCGTCATGCTAACTTCAAATGCTGAAATTTCAGATATGGATTTCTAAGAGGTACATTACGGGCTCCTGCTGTAGGGTGGGTGATGTACAATGTCCTTGTGAGCAATGAGAAGTCGATTCGATCTCAGTACCAATCTCATGTATATGCAAATACCAAAAACGTGACTCCCGAAATTGTTGAGAGCAGATACGAATTAACAAAACGGCCAGGTGCCCGGTACGTGCCTGCAGCTTTCTTGACAGGACTGCTTGACCCAGTTAACTCCAGAGAAGACTTTATACAACTATTCGCAAGACTGGAAGGAAAGATGCCTGTCTTAGTTGTTTCAACTTCTTCCGCACCCAAGAGATCAAAGGCTGAAATGGAAGCTTTAAAAGGAGCGAAAGGCGTAACAAAATTCGTAAAAGTTCCAGGTGCTCTACTTCCTCAAGAAGAGTATCCCAAGGCTGTTGCAGAAGAGCTATACAAGTTTTTACTGGAAAACAGTAGTTGAAAGTTGAACTTAAAAGGCCAAGTCTTGTTTTGACTGCAGAGGAGGTATTAATGCTCTTTCTGCATCTTATGAGATTTACTTTTTAACTTTTTTCTTTTTTTTCCATGTTATAGTTACTGTGGTGGAAATGTAATCACCCAATATACGGAAATGTACTTGGAACAATGGGGTTAATTAATTTAGACCCTGGACCTGGAAGCTGTTTTGTGTCATATATACTTGAAATGTGATACTACTATACAGTATTTGTTCAGTTTGCCATTAACAACACAGTTCATAAGTCATAACGTCTTGGACGTGTATCGTTTGGAACTTCGATGGGATGTTGATGTAACGTGCATTTTTACGGTTTTAGCCTAAGAAAGTTGCTACTCAATTGCTACTAGACCAAACAAGATGATAGACAACCTACTATGAAGTATGAACCAAAGACAAATTCAGAGGACTGAAAGCTAAAACTGTGCTTTTATGAAGTCACAAATTAAGAAGCTTTTTCTGGGCAACATAATATCAAACTCTATTGAATGCTGTTTCACCGGTTCACTGGTTAAAAGTGTTTAAAGATTGAGAGTACTGTACATGAAATGTTAATGATAACCTGTTCACTTTCATCTCCAGTTACACCAATATAGCATGTACTATTTTCTTCTGATTTGCCACAACTCACTTTATTGTATGCAACATTGGCTAGCTAGGCTGGGCTGTAGCATCAAACTGGAGATTGTTTGTTTATTACACTATGTTCTACTTCAACTAACCAGATCCACATTAATGAATCAATTGGACTACTTCTCTGATGAAACGAACACGAAATCCGAAACTGTTTTAAACACCTTGTGCTCCATAAAATTTTCCATTTATCTTTGAACCACCAGCAGTTCAGCTAATCCAGCAGGCTAAAACGAACAAGATGACATCGAATCCGATCAAGTTCTGCAAGATTATCGACCAAGAACTAACGGAAACTTTGGTTAGTTTCAGGCATTTTATCTATATCAAGATTTCATTTTGTTAATATCTTGTTTTTTCTGTACTTTCTAGTCAAGCTGAGCTGTACATATTTCATTTTATTCTCTTGTTTCTTGTTGTTGATCTGCAGAGACTCCCGAAGAAGTTCGCAACGAAATGGGGTGAGCAGCTGCCAAAGAAGGAAGTGTACTTGAAGGTTCCCAACGGTCGACTATGGCCAGTAGACGTGACATATTCCAAGTCTGATAACGAAGTTTGTCTTCAGAAGGGATGGAGTGCTTTTAGACGCCATTACTCCTTTGGACCTGGATATTATTTGGAGTTCAATTACAATGGAGTTGCCAGGTTTGATGTTATCATATTCGATAGAACCGGCTCGGAGATACAATACAAACCTAGCCATATCAGCCCAACATATTTAGCAGATACAGCTGATCAAACTCCAGATGATCCTATACGATTCTGCCAGATCATTGAAGATCCGAAATGCGACAGATTGGTAAAGCTTACTGTGTGCTTTCTGTGTTTAAGCTGTCGATTTCATTGGTTCCTTCATTACTCTGATTTTGTAATTTCCTTGCAGAGAGTTCCGAAGACTTTCACGCAGAGATATGGAGCCGACTTGCCTCAGTCCGCTTTTGTTCATGTTCTGGGTGGTACGAGTAGGACAATGTGGGAAGTCAAATTGGTCACGGCTAAAGATGGAGAGATTTATATTATGGGGGGTAGATGGAATGAGTTCAGAGACTACTATGACATTTGCTTCGGCCATTCTGTAGTTATGGAGTTTCTTGGAAAATATGGGCTGTTTGATGTATGGATTTATGATGGGACTGGAACTGAAAAGGATATGATTTCTGCATTCCGATTTAACCTTGATGATCTTCATGTTGAAGGATATGATTCAGATAAGGACACTTCTGTTCTCAAGGAGGATCATCACCAGGAAGAGATTAGGACATCAGTCGGGATGGAAGAAAGTTATGATTCTAGTGACGATTCAGTTTATCTTGCGGACAGAATACCAGCTCGGAGAGTAAATCTTGGTGGTATGGCCTTCTCTATTTTTGATGAAGTACTCTTGTTGATATGCAGTTTTTCTGTTTCCAGATTGCCTTCTTCTTTTCGACTCTTTGTAACTCTGCAAGCTTTTACTCTTCATTTTAGTTCGTATATTACCTCGTTCAGATTCATGAGATTTTCCTAATAGATAGATACACAAAAGACTCACCTGAAACAGTCCTTTCACTCTGTTTCATACACCTTACTTGATTACATTTGTTTTGCCATGAAGTCGAAATACTGTTCTCTGTTGTCAAATTCTGCTTCTTGTTTTGCTATCACAAAAACCTCTCATTTTTTGTCATACTTTCAAGTGAATATGTAAATAGTTATCGCGGTGTGGCTGATAATTATATTATGCTCACCTGAATGATAATTATATTTTTGATGAACTCTTGTTGATATGCAGTTTTTCTGTTTCCAGATTGCCTTCATCTTTTCGACTCTTTGCAACTCTGCCAGCTTTAACTCTTCATTTTAGTTAGTATAGTACCTCGTTCAGATTCATGAGATTTCCCTAATAGATAGACTCACCTGAAATAGTCATTTTACGTTGCTTCATACTCACGTTTCACTTAATTTCATTTGTTTTGCCATGGAGTCGAATACTGTTCTCTGTTGTCAAATTCCGCTTCTTGTTTTGTTATCACTAAAACCTGTCATTTTTGTCATGCTTTCAAGTGGATATGTAAATACTAAATAGATACCGCTATGTGATGTTATATTATGCTCACCTGAATGATAATCTCCTTACTGGAACTTGTTATAGGTACCAAAGCAGATGGGAAAACTGCTAAACACGCAAGAGCAAGGAGAAATTCCCATGGTGGTATAGATCATGCAACGTTGAGCTTCACCAAGGAAATAAAAGCGTCGAATAAATACAGAGTGGTGAATAACTATCTTGAGATTCATGCTTTCTATTTTACTTCTTGCCTGAATGGTAGTTATGTTCTCCTATTCAGTAGTTTCGACAGTTATACCAACGAATTATTGATAGCATTTTATATCTGCCAGGACTTTCCGCGAGGTTTTGCAAGGGCTATTGTTGACAAACCTGGAAGTGTATGCTTAAAGAATGAGCTGGGAAGAAAGTGGTATGTTCAAATGTCCAAAACAGGACCCAATCAGTATTCTATGACCAGTGGATGGAATGATTTCCTCATAGGAAACAATGTGGTGGTCGGAAGCACAATCTCCTTCGTGTTAACTTCAAGAAATACCTTATATACCCATGTTGTGAAGGTAGGAGACGACAGCAGAGCTCTTTTCAAATTTGTCCAAAAGAAAGGGAGTAAATTTGAACTTTGTATGCCTGCTCAGTCCAGCGGACAGAAAGCTAAGCGAAGGAGGCTTGTAAGTGATTATTCTAGCGATAGTCTATGAAATAGTTATCGAAAACAGAATCTATCTTTTCAAGCTCCCTTCCCCAGTCTGCGCTTATGCATTGTAATCTTGGGTGCTCTGCTTTTGTTTTGGGGGTTTCTTGATGAATCCTGGATACAAATTTAACTTCTAACCGCAGACCATCGAAGTGAAGTAAATTCAACCTGCCTTAGCTGATATAGGAACAAATCACAGTAAAAGAAAATATGAAGAACTGTTAGGCCATGTTGTGAATGAACGATCTGACAGACGGGCGCTATTCAAATTCGTGAGGAGAACGGATACCAAATATCAGCTTAAGCTGTAATGGCCTAACGGTTAGTCCATTTCTTCATATTTTCTTTTGCTGTAGGTGGCTTTTTTCAACATCAGCAAGGCATGGTTGGGGCTGGATTAGATAAACTTTACCTCCATAGTATGTTCTTAGAAGTTAAAGTTGCAGTTTACAATGCACAAGTGTATACTGGGGAAGACCGGAAAGGAGCTTGAAAGGATAGATACCGTGTTTTCGATAACTCTCAAGGCTGATTCTTACTTCTTAGGACCTGGAAATTTTAGCACATTATTCCAACATTCTGTTTACATTTGTTGCTACTGAATGTGAACTCTAGTTTTTATTTTAGTGCCTGATTTTGTGTTGTTGACCTTAATTAGCAAATTGTCCTCGACTCCTGCAGCTGTAACAAATCTAGATCCCAAATTTTATGTTAAAACTATGAAATTCACAGAACTTTGCAACCAAGAAAAACACACAGATAAGTTTTGAACCTGAACTAAAGTTGATAGAACATTTCAGATATCCGTGTATTGAAGAATAGATTTGTCGATTCGGTAACTATCAACAAGTTCCGGATTGTAGATTAGATGTATGCGCGCAGTTACAACTAGTTAGGTTGCAAGATTCCTGATCTTGCAGGGAAAGATGGTCTAGAGAGAAACCATCTGCCACAAGAGTATCATGAATCGCAGAAGGAATGTGATGCGATGGTCACTGAGTTTAAGAAGAGACGTTACGTGGGAGTGAAAGACATGGGTGAAATTAACATGGTAAAATGTTTCGTGAAGAGTCGTATCTGGGATTACGAAGGGGGTTTCATATTTGTCATCACTAACAATATCAACAAAGAAGTCGAGCAGGAGACGTTGTACAACAGCAGTTGGCCTGTAGCACCATGTGCCAGACACTCCTACTTAGCCAGATGACTAGGGATTGGGAGGAAGACAAGTATTATTATCTGTGTTTCAGTTCTTGTGTGTTTGCATGCACTATCTTTCATTTATCTTTCTGTGTGTGGTCTGTATTGAACTACTATCTTTCAGTTCTTCTCATTTGTCTCCCGTATTTTGATATTATCGATCTTGTGGTTCTTTTGTATTCGTTTCGTGTATTCGTTCTTCCCAAGACGATGTACCTAATAGCCACAAATTGATTGAACCCAACAAAAATGAGTAACCAAAAGCCGCAATAACCATTGGTTAATAACCTGTTCGATCCATCAGCACCATAAAGATGAAATATAACCAATTTTGTGTTACATTGTGTATAAAGTAAATAAAGACATACTAGTATATAGTAACAGTTTAAAACTAAAACATGGGAGCAATTTAAGGGAAACCATCAGGAAACTCAGAAATGAATCATCTGGCCTTGTGGAGAGCTTTATTTAGTGACTTTACAACACGCGTCATTGGCATTCGATCTCTGGGAAATTCCTCTGTACATGCCAATCCTGTTTCCAGTACCGATATTAAGCATAGCTCGACCTTGGTGTCAATATAATGGCGCTCATGTAGAATGACAGGGTCTACAACATCCATCACTTGGTTCGGCAATGCAGTTCTGACAAGATCGCGAAGGCTTGAAGTGCCATTAAATTCATCGCTGGTTGGTCGTTTGCCAGTGAACATCTCTAGCAAGAGGATCCCATAACTGTAGACATCGCCTTCTGTTGAAACCCATGGAACTACTTTCATCCGTTGAGAGTTCATCCGAGAGAACTTTTGCCAACCCAAAATCACCAACATGAGCAGTCATCGTTGCGTCCAAAAGGATGTTATTAGGCTTCAAATCTCCATGTATCACAGTTGAATCTGTACCGTAATGTAGGTACTCTAGGGCATATGCAATGTCCATTGCAATACTTATCCTCTGTTTCATGCTAAGTTGCATACTTTCTTCAGCATCCTCAATACTCCCTCCTGATCTCAAGTGAAGCCATCCATCCAGATTCCCATTCTCCATATATTCAAACACCAATGCCTTAAAATCATTACCTTGAAAATCGGTGCTAGAACATATACTAACCAATTTGGCTAGGTTTCTATGTCTTATGCCCCTCAATGCATTGCATTGAGACATGAAACTTCTAGACCCACCTTTAATTGTGAGATCTAGCACCTTCACTGCAATTGGTATCTGCCCGTCATTAAGAATTCCTTTATAAACTGAGCCGAACCTTCCTCGGCCAAGCAAATTTAACTCAGAGAACCCACGTGTTTCTTTTAGTATATCTGCATATGATACCCTAAAAAAATCGGGTTCTAATGACAAAGTCATAGACGCCTGATGACCTTTTAGAACTCGATGCTTGTATCGGTTGATGTAGAAGAAAGAAACCATTATGATACATATAGCTCCCATGCTTATCAATGGAACCAGGACCTTGATCTTTACTGAAGAGTGTTTTCTCATGGACTTTTTCAAAGAGCAAGGAGGTAAGTGCAACGATGTGATCCCCCCACAGATTTCAGTATTCCCTTGAAGTGAGAATGCACTCTTATTTGAAAACACTCCTAGAGTCGGGACTTCACCTTCCAGGTTGTTAAAAGACAAATTCAAGTACACAAGAGTTAATCTAGCTAGAAATCTTGGAATTTCCCCCGAAAGGTTGTTTTGTGAAAGATCGAAAATTTGCACACCCCTTAAAGTTCTCAGTGCATCAGGTATTTCTCCATGAAAGGCATTTTCCTGCAGATAAACCTCTTCCAACAATAGACAACTACTCAAAGAACTTGGAATGGATCCTGATAATCTGTTATGAGACAAGTCCAAACTCTTAAGGTTTACTAATGCACCAGCTTCTGATGGAATAGGACGAGTCAAGATGTTGTGGGACAGGTTAAACAGTATCGAAATGGATGAGAGGCTCATAATTTCTGGAGGTATTATGCCCCTGAGATTGTTATGAGAAATGTCAAGGTAAAGCAAATTGGTACAGTTGCTTAGAGCATGAGGTATTTTCCCAGAAAAATTATTTTGGCTCAAGTACAAATGGTTCAACAACGTCAAGTTACCTAGCGAGAAAGGTATGTCATTTGTCAATCTATTTACACTAAGGTCAACATTTTGGAGGTTGTTGAGTCTACCGAACTCAGAAGGAATTGGACCATCAAAGTAATTGTCGTCTAAATACAGAACAGTGAGGTCCATGAGGTTTCCAAAACCAGATGGTATACTTCCATGCAACTGGTTCCTACCTAGACTTAAGTAGTTCAGACTTGAAAGATTGGAAATGGAGTTTGGTAATGAGCCACTAAATAGATTGCTATACATATAAAGAACTCTAAGCCTAGTGCAATTCAACATGGTTGAAATGAAGCTGAGATCCCCTTCTAAGTTGTTAGATGATATAATGACCCTTTCTAAAGCTGAAAGCCTACTAAAATCTATCATTGTTCTACCTGTAAGGCTATTGTCACCTAACCCTATATACTGAAGTGAAGAAAAATTTGATAAAGAGATTTGAATCCCTCCACTAAAATAATTTACCGACCAATCTATCCATGTCATACTCGAAAATGAGAAATCTAGATGGGAAGGTATGGTTCCTTGAAGACGATTAAAAGAAACTACGAATCTAGACAGGGTGGACATATTGTATAGACCATATGGAACTATCCCGCTCAAATTGTTCTCACCTATATTCAGAATATTGAGTGATTTAAGTCGGACAAGAGACTCTGGGATCTCGCCCTGCATTCCACATGCTGCTATAGATAGGACGACCAGTGAGGTTATGTTTCCAATAAATGGTGGGATAGTTCCAGAGAGTTGGTTTACTCCTAACCCGAGAGCTTCAAGTTTGACTAAAGAAGCTAGTTGAAACGGCACGACTCCTGTGAGTTTGTTGTCAATCAAGTTAAGGTACTCTATACTCTGTGACAAGTTTCGTGGGATCTCACAACTAAAAGAATTGTTACTAAGCTCAACAAACTTAAGACGCCTTAAACTACCAATTTCATTAGGAATTGGACCGTAGAAGCTATTATTTTGCAGATTGATGTATCGGAGAAAAGAAAGATTACCCAAATGGGGTGAAACAGATCCCGTCAAGCCTCCAGAGTACAAATCAATTCCTACAACTCGGTCCCGATGCCTGTGGCCGCCACATGAAATGCCCATCCAGGTGCAAAAGTGGGTTGTTTCATTCCACGAGACGAGAGTTCCTTGCGGATCATGGTCTATGGCTTTCTTGAAAAGAAGAAGGGATTGAAAATCAGTTTCACTGTTTGAAGCTGTGGTGGGAATGAAGTATAGGAAGATACTGGAAAACAAAATGATGTACAAGTTGAGTTTCGACATTTGGTTCTTTACTTCTTTAGATATAGCCAGGACTAATAGACAAGGGTTAATTGCAATATATTGTTGGCCTTCTAATCACTTTTTATAGAGTACGTATATGGTGAGATGACTTTATCAAGCACCACAAGCTTTCAGTCTTCGGAGGGAAATGGGAATGCATGTCGGTCATATACTCATACATTCATACTGCACAAAAATTCCACATATGCTTATAACAATTATTAAACCTCAGGCAAAGGAGAGGTGGGGCCGTGAGGGAGATGCTAATACCAATTTTTTTCATGCTTGTGTGGCAAGTAGGGGACGGCGGAGTTATATTCAAGTTTGCGTGTTAATGGGGTTTGGTGTGATGAGGTGGTAAAAGTTCAAGAGAGAGTGAGGGGCTATTTTATGACTCATTTCAAGGCGTTAGAAAGTCCGGTGTTTAGGTTGAGTGGTGTTGAGTGTGACAGGTTGTCAGGGAGCGATGTGGAGTTCTTAGAAAAACCTTTTGACTTGGAGGAGATAAAAATGGCGGTGTGGAATTGTGGGACGGACAAGAGTCCTGGACCGGATGGTTTTTCTTTTCATTTTTATAGATGCTTTTGGGAGTTAGTGAAGGGTGATGTGGAGAGGTTTATTCAGGAGTTTCACTTGCACTCGAGGTTGACAAAAGGTTTGAATAGTGCTTTTATTACCTTGATTCCGAAGAAGGCGAATCCGGTTGCGATAGAGGAGTTTCGACCTATTTCTTTGATAGGAAGTGCTTATAAGATCCTTGCGAAGGTGTTAGCGGATCGGTTGAGCTTGAAGCTGGATCAGTTAATATTGCCGAATCAATCTGCGTTCGTGGGAGCTAGGAATATTCTAGATGGAATTGTTATTTCGAATGAGTTGGTGAATGAGGCGAAGTGAAGAAGAAGAGGATCTTTGCTTTTAAGATTGACTTTGCAAAAGCTTATGATTCGGTCCGGTGGGACTTTCTGGAAGATATGATGCATCTTATGGGTTTTGGCGAGAAGTGGATTGGGTGGATGATGGAGTGTGTGAAGTCTGCTCGGTCATCTGTTTTGGTGAATGGTAGCCCAGGTAAGGAATTTGCTTTGGGGAGAGGGTTGCGACAAGGGGATCCTCTTTCTCCTTTTTTGTTTCTCATAGTGGTGGAAGGTTTGAGTAGATTGATGCGAAAGGCTTGTGAGGAGGGAGCTTACTTACCCTGTAAGGTGGGGAAGGAGGAGGTGGTAGTTTCTCATCTTCAATTTGCAGATGATACTATCTTTTTTGGTGAAGCGATAGAATCAAATATTCTGGTGTTGAAAAGTATTCTGAGGTGTTTCGAAGGGGCATCAGGTTTGAAGATTAATTTCCAGAAGAGTTGTCTGATGGGGATTGGAGTAGATGATTCTTTATTAGGGTCTTGGGCTTCAAGGTTACATTGTGTTGTGGGTGAGTGCCCGTTTGTTTACTTGGGGTTACCTATTGGGGGAAGGGAGAATGGAGTTAAGATGTGGGGTGTGGTGAAAGACGAGTTGGTGAAACGGTTGAGCCGGTGGGAGCATAAGTATCTGTCATTTGGGGGCCGACTTGTGTTGCTGAAATTGGTGGTCAGTGCTCTACCTTTGTATTACTTATCATTCTTCTATGCCCCGGAGATGGTTGTAAAGGATATTACTTCCATTCAGAGGAATTTTTTATGGGGTTCGAGTGGTAGAGAGCGGAGGAAGGTGGCTTGGGTGAAGTGGGATGTGGTGTGCAATTCGGTCGAGGAAGGAGGTTTAGGGGTGCGAGATGTGAGGCGATTCAATTTGGCTTTGCTAGGAAAGTGGGCGTGGTCTCTTTTATGTGGGAACAAGAGGCTTTGGGTTCGTGTTTTGGAGTCAAAATATGGGTTTTTTTGGGAGAATGTGTTGCGGGTTCGAGAGGGGAAACCTCGTCTTGCGTGTTGGTCATTATGGTGGTGGAGATTGGTGTCGAAAGTGGCTTCGGAAGGTTGGTTTATGGACAACTTACGAAAGGGCATTGGATTGGGAGTGGATACGAGCTTTTGGCATGATCCGTGGGTTGGGAATGGTATGTTGTTACGGGATATGTTTCTTCGATTATATAGCATTGAGGTGGAGAGGGATTGTTCGGTGTTTGATCGTTGTGTAGGGGGGTTCCGTTGGAAGTGGAGACGAGGTTTATTTGAGTGGGAAGTGGGTCTTTGTCGGGAGTTGGAGCAGTGGTGTAGGAAGATGGTTCAGAACAATGGGGTCGAAGATGTTTGGTTGTGGGGTGGGATGGCTGAGGATTCTTATACTGTTAGGCTAGGGTATGTTCGTCAGCAGGAGATGGGTAACCAAGGGCTGTTTGAGACTGTGTCTGGGGATGGGGCTGTGGAGTGGCATTGTTGGATTTGGGGCGTTGCGGTCCCTTTGAAAGTGAAGACTTTTGTGTGGCGTTTGGCATGGGATCGTTTGCCGACGCATGATAATTTGAAGAGTCGAAATATTGTGGCTAATGAAGTTGTGTTGTCATGCAAGTTTTGCGGAGGGGAGGCAGATTCGGCGTTTCATATTTTTTGTGGGTGTACTTTTACAAAGAAGGTGTGGGAGGCTGTGGCACATTGGGTGGGATGTAAGGTGAAGGAGTGTTTTTCTGTGAAGGATATCTTACGTGGGCTGATTTTTGATTCGCTGGTTGCCAAAAGGAGTTTTCAGATTTTTGTGATTCATGGTACGTTATGGTGCTTGTGGAGGGCGAGAAATGAGTGGATTTTTAAAGATCGGGTGATTACTCCGCATGAAGTGGTTGAGAGGATTTAATGTAATTTATGGAAGTGGGTGAGATGGAAGAACGGTATTCAGCGGTGTTATACTTTTTCGTCTTGGTCGTTACATCCGGTGGAGTGTTGGGAGCGTTGAGGGTTGAAGTGTCCAGAGGGGTTCGTGATTGGTTAAGGAGAACTGATTTTGACTGGCAAGTGGTTAAGGCAGTATGGAAGTGTCACGTTCAGGTCCGGTTTTTTATTCTGTTTTGGTTTTATTGTGCGTGTACTGTGCGTGTGTGCTCGTGTTGTGTATGCAGGAGACATGGCTTTTGTCCTGCTTGAGGTTGGGGTAATTCACTGGGGACCATGTGTGAGGACCACTCAATTTTTAGCATGTGTTTTTTTGTTATATCCAAGCACATAGGAGGGAGATGGTAAATTGTGAAACAAAGAAGAGGTTAGGAGGATGACTTAATGATGATGTCACTAGTGGTCCACACCAGTTGTTTGGGGTTTTGTGAGTTTTATGTTGTTAAGAAATAAGTGCACATGTGCTGGGTGTGTGTGGATGAGTGTCGTCCTTTCTACATGCCTAGCTTTATGTGATGCTTGTTTATTTAATTTTGTGTTTTTTCTTTTTCCATGTTGGGTTTTGTTTTTAGTTACTTTCACGGTGGTATGGTGTTTGCTTCTGTGTTGTTCAGGTTAAGAAAAGGTGTCGTGGTCAACAATTTTTTAGCATTCTTTGTGCCTTTCCTTAATGTCTCTTGGTATAAAGGTTTGGAGTACGGATAGCATAACCTTGCGGTTGTGTCCGGCTTAGACTTATTGTATAAAGAGTGGAATGGATCACACATTGGATGGCTAATTGTTTAGTATGCTTTGTGCCTTTCCTTAATATCTCTTTGTATAAAGGGTTGGAGTACGGATAGCATAATCTTGTGGTTGTGTCCGACTTTGACTTTTTTTTATGAGGAGTGGACTGGATCACATATTGGCATGCATGCGTTTTTTAAGGTGCGGTCAGTTTTTTTGGCTTTGTGGGATGCTTGCCTGGATGGTGGTTTTGTTGGTGTGGAATTGACGGTTTGGCATTGACGGTTGTTGTGTTTCCTCGGTATTATTTTCATGACCTTTCTTTCAATTTCTTGCCACTTGCTTCAAGTAAGCATAAGGTGGAGTAGGAGGGCAAAAATGACTAGGTACCGAGGAGATAATAATCAATTTATGTACTTGACGGTCTCTTGTTTTTTGCTGTTGTTGGTCCGGTGGTGTATTGCTATTTGTTTTTTGGAGCCTAGCGTGGTCGTCATTTTGTTGCACTTTTATTCGGGTGATGATGGGCCATTGGAAGTTTTTTGACTATTGATTTATTCACGCGAGCATAGTGTGCTATTTGGTTCGGTTCCATTTATGGTGGCTTAATTTTTACAAGTACACGTGGAGTGCTGCTGCTTGAGGGCTTTGGGAGAAAGTAGTTTTTGTTTGAAGCTCTTTTTTGGTGTGGGACAGGTCAAGGCACGTCTGGAGTGCTGCTGCTGTGTGTTGTGTTAGTAGCCTTTTTTAAGTTTGTTGCTGGTTCGGGAGTTGTTTTTTCACTGGCCAGTTCTTTTCTGTGGTTGTTGATTTTGGGTTTAAGGCATGGTTAGGTACCCACTCCGGTTGCACTCTTTTTTCCTTATCGAAAGGTTTTTAAGTAGGCAACGGGGTGGGGTTTTGCTTGGCCTAATCATGTTTTTGGATGTGGTCTGGGATGTTCGGATGTCCTTTGTGTACACCTAGTACACAGTGTAAACTCTCTCTTAATTTATTAATAAAGTTTTTGCTGTTTCAAAAAAAAAAAAAAAAAAACCTCAGCAAGAAGTAACTTCCAGAAGGTCAAAGGGTCAAGCATAGTGACCGAGACCGAATTACTATATCAAAAGACTTCATGACTACTGTACTCACACACCACTACCAGTCCCCAAGTCAATTTGGTGGAAACCGTAGAATGGGTTGTGCTTAATTTACTTTCCAACCAAACTTTTGTGACCCAGGAATTTTAAATTTATTTTTTCAATGTCTTTCTATTTTAATCGTTCACACCAACATCATATTATTAGTACGTATTTTAAGGGACGTCTCTTATAAAGTAATATTATAA
>JAQRGC011900349.1:0-11722 GCA_028659135.1 Plantago lanceolata
ACCAAACCCACTTCGAATTGAAGGTTGTTGCTTGTTCCTTGTGCAATAAGCTTCGAATTGGCTTTGATTTGGTGAAGATTGGTGAAGATTTGATGAAGATTTGAAAAGAAATGAAGAAGAAAAAGAGAAGAGATGAAGAGAAAAGTTTGTGAAGAAAATGCTCACTGCCTCGTCGGTATATTGGTGGTACCGACGGATGCCTCATCCGTCGGTACCATCAATATAATATCCTTTTTTCATTTTTTTTTTAAAAACATGTTTTTTAGCGACGGATATTTTATCCATCGCTAAAATACCAACGGATTCTATCTAATACCGACGGATGACGTTTCAATTGGTCAACGGAGTGACGCGAAACGTCATCCGTCGGTAAGGCTTGCCGATCCGTCGGTAAGCACCGACGGATGGCATGCGTCGCCAATTCCGTTGGTATTATCATCCTTTCTTGTAGTGCTTTTTATTATGATTAATGAAGTTATGTTTAGATGAAGACTAAGTCTCTCTAGGGAAAGGTACCAAAGCGGTCATCTCCTCCGAAAGGGACAGATATAGTGATATATCGGCGGGAACGGACTATAAGTCAACAACGGTCTCAACAGTTAACCTGAGGTCAAGAAGATCCTCCAACAACCCCACGCCGTCTCTGCCACCGCGCAACTTTCCCCCCCACGCGCCGTCGCCTCGAGCGCCCCCACCAAGGCGAGATAAGTTGCTAGAAGATTTAGAAATTTTGGATGATAATCTCGAAGAACTTTCGAGATGCATGAAGAAAGGCAAGGCGATGCGTCAAGGCAATCATTTGTCTTGGCTATGTACCCAGAACAGACGGACCCATTAATTTTATGTAAAGAAACATGTATCTCATAAATAACATCGAGATTAAAACAACTGGGGAATTGGAGGGATAAGATCCCATTAAACCCGACTGCTTGTGTTGAGTTCATATCTTGTGATGTGCACGAGATATTATCCTAAATGATCAGTCATTCAAATAATATAGGAGAGATAGGTCACATTATATGAAAATTAAGTGCATCAAACACACCACTTAATAACCAAAACGAGCGAGGCCAAGTGGTCGAGCAAACGATTGTCAAAACCCGATAAGATATATCAAGGATAAAACATGTAGAGCACATAACTATAACCAAATTATTATTCCATGATCGATCAAAATGATAGGATAAAAAGTAAAGCAATGTCGAAATAAAGTAACTAAAGGTACACTTGGTGACGTGAATGTTTCCATGCTTGGCAGTAAAATTTACCCGGTTTCTTAATGTTGCGCAAGCATGGCCCGTCCTTTTTTACGAACCATTCGCAGTTAAGGTCACAGTATTTACTACTCAGCCTTCTAGTAAAAACACCATACTCACCGGAGCCAGTTTCCATCTTGAAGTTGCACCACCACTTGATTGTAAAGAAAAAGTCTTCTTTGAAGTTGAATTCATACATTTGATTAGCTTGGAGCGTGTGGTTGCCCATGCCTTTCTTATTGTTACAGTGACAATTAAAATCAAGTGAATTGTTTGAGGCGTTTATAATCGTCACCTGAATTGGATCAAATGCTAATGTACTTGCTTCTGATGTAAACAAAACCATAATAAAAAATGTAGCACAGTATATTGTTGTACCTGCCATTTTTTTCATGCTGATGTACTAGATGTTAAATTGCTTGTGTATAATAATTTCATTTCACTCAAGCTCCGATTTCTTATTATAGTGTGAGTTTGTGGCAAAAGCTGTTCTTTGTAAATAAAATATTGTCATCTTTAAAAATTACATATATACTCTTTTTTGAACCAACAACTTTACTTTCTTGGCCTGTTCTAGAGGTTGGCGGCTTCGGTCTACCTGACCACATACAAATAATTATTACTGCTAATTCACAAAAGAGACCATCTTATGGAGAGACCAAAAAAAGACCCAAGCAAACTACTATAAGACCCATCTTCATCAAAATTCGCATGCCAACCCGGTCCAATCGGGTTGACCCCCGAAAATAACAAATAAAAAGAAAAGAAGAAAGAGAGATAGAAAGAATGAACAACACCTCACGCTAACTGCCGTATTCAAGAAGCCATGGCTGCCGTGTTCATGTGATGAATACCTACTCAAGAATACTCTAGATAGTCAATTAACACGACAATAAAATACCTGGTCTCCACGAACATGTCCTTATACCAATACGGATTGCTAGGCCTAAGCGAAGAACTCGTCGATCTCCTCCTAACTTGCAGCTATCTCCCCGACAGCAACGGTCAGTGCGGTTACTATCTCCCCAGTAACAACGGTCAATGCGGCTACTATCTCCCCGGTAACGGCGGTTGGTGCGGCGATTGTGTTCCTATCACAGGATTTTGAGAGCTAGAATAATGGTTCTAACAAGGGTTTTGAGATTTACTCGGAAATATAGTGATAAAAGACATGGAAAATAATGAATGTCTACAGGTGCTTAAATAGTATTGAAAAGACTAGTAAATTATGGAAAAGACTTCTAAATGGAATAAACTACCTAATTAAACTAGATTCTCTAAAGCAAGTAAATAACCTAAATACTTGTTAATCAAGTATTACGTAATACACTCCTATTTGCAATAAATACATATACTTAACAATGAAAAGGAATTAGGAACTCAAAAAGAATTAGAATTCTCCGGCTTGTTCCCTACTCCTTCCCTAGCCGACCCACGCACTTTCGGGTTCTTCTTGGGCTTCGGCCTTGCGCGTCGCGTATCCATCATACTTGATTAACAAGTATTTGTAATACACTCCTATTTGCAATAAATAAAGATACTTAAAAAGGAAACGGAATTAGGAACTCAAAAGGAATTAGAATTCTCCGGCTTGTTCCTTACTCCTTCCCTAGCCGACCCACGCGCTTCCGGGTACGTCTTGGGCTTCGGCCTTGCGCGTCACGTATCAATCATTACCGCCCCCTTAAAATCAACCTTGTCCTCAAGGTCGTCTCCAATGCGGATTCCTCAAGGGTCGAATATCCAAATTACCATGGGTTCCATCGTCTTCTTGCTCCTGGATATGCCATTCTGCTGCTTCCCTCCGGGGAATAAGCCAATAAAACATCGTCCGTAAATTTTGTGCCCCTCCACCAGGTAATCTGTGACGGTGCTATGACATGTTCTTGTACAACAATGCTCCTTCCATCGTGAAGGCTTTGCAAAGGTGTTGATGAGAGCGTAGGTGACTTGCTACGGGCGTTTTCTTGACTAGTCCAACCGATACAGTGGTGTTGGAATTGGCGCCTATCGATGACGTAGTATATGTTTGATTCTGTGACCTCTTCCCGTTTGATGTTACTCCAGTTATTATTGCGCCCCCCCAAGGCTGTCTTCGTTCCGCCGTACTCGGAATGAAACGTCTTAGGGTATTCCGATGTACTCCACATGTCTAAAGTAATTCGGTTGCGAACCTCAAAGGACTCAATGGATATTGTAGTATACATAACCGGATCGTCTAAGCACTTGATATTTCCAAGATAAGGTCATGTAGACGCATGTATACCAGGATCAAACGTCGAGCCAGATGACATATTATATGAACTCATAGGATTTGCTACGCGTGCCATATCACGATCTCGTATTCCAGATAGACTATAATTAGATTCAATAGTAGAAGTTTGTACCTCCGCGTATGTAAATTATAAGTCATATGTAGTGGAAATAATTGCCTCATCAAGATCTCCATGTGTCTACGACTGGCATTGTTCCTCTTGTTGGCGCTCTTTTTTCTCATCACCTTGTCGACTAGCAACTTGATACTCTTCTCCACCTATCAGTTGCATTGGCTCTTCCTCGAGCTTCAGTGGCATGGAATTGTCCTCCACCGACTGCGATATATGCTCAAAATCCCCCTTCTCGTTATGACCTCCAGATTCGTGCCTAGCCTCCATGTATCGTCGCTTATGAGTTGTATTTGTCTTGTCTAGTTCACCGACGCTTCTCTTCCCTCGATGACATTCCACTTCTTGGCAACAACTGATATTTGGAGTGTTATCCCTGCCATCTACGCCCTCCACGTTGGAACGTCCTGTAACCGGGTTGTCCTCCTCGCAGATTTCTTCCAAAATTACCGACGAGTTGACATGTGTTGCAGAAGTCTCACACTCATCCGACGGCTCTGTCTGCTGTCTCCAGTTTCCCTGTCCTTCTATTTTCATTCTAAGCATCTCTTTCTCTATTACTCTATTCTAGTGTTCTTCACTGGCTTTTGCTTTCCTAAAGATAGCCCCTACTTGACCATTGCAAGATGGACATGTATGCACATAGTCCATTGCAACGGCCCAATATGCCCCTCTCTCGCTTACATAGCACAAGGGTCCAAAACACATTGGTTCATCTGATAAATCAGGCACATCTTCTGTTTTTCTTTGCGGGCCCTGAAGACGATCGAGTTAGCAGCTTTTGTTGATGTGTTCTCGTCATGTTTAATGCGATTGCGACGTACAGTCGGTCCTACTTGTCTCGCATCCCACTGCTCATCTTGCTCCCTCGCATCCTTTTTACCACCCTTGAACAGATTTTTAATCATCACATCCAATTTGTTGAGATCTTCTTTGATGTGTGGATTAATATCTGATTCATCTTCTTCGTCACTTGTGATTGCTAAACGACTCTTGTTATTTTCAGGATCCAACTTGCCCTTGCCCTTGCGTCTGTGTTCAAATCCTGTTTCCTCATCTGATGATTGTGACTCGTCCTTCCTTCCAGATTGATTCAAACGTCTTTCCGGAGACAACTTACGACTCGAATAGTCAATCAGTGCGATGAACTCAATCGATTTAGTTTTTCGTTGACGAGCGTAATTCGCGCTTGTACCCTTGCTACCTCGCCCCGGATCTGAATCGTAACGATCATATGTATCTTGCTCGCGAATCCTACGGGAACCACGATATCGTTTCTCCTCTGAATTAAATAGATTGAGCATACGACGTCCTGTACGCCCAATCCTGGTGTTGGTTCTTCTCAGAGTTGGCGGTTCTTCCTCGTCGGTATTGTACCAGTCATGGTCTTCGAACAATGCACATAATTTGTTCCGTTCGACTTCTATTGCGTCCGCATCCATGTCGTACGTGCCCCCGGCCCCACGTCTTCCCGCGCCACGTGCGCTCCCGACCGTCCATCCGGATTCTTGCTCGGTTGGTCCCACATGACGCCATCCCTAGGTCCCCAATATCCATTTTTTCCAGCCACTTACGCGACCTTCCAAATCCGTCCATCTCGAGTCTCTTCGGTGACATTCTCTCGGTGTTTGCGGAACGTGAATTAGGATCTTCAAACCACGCTCTAGATGCCAACTGATGAATGCCTAAAGGAATTAGGAACTCAAAAGGAATTAGAATTCTCCGGCTTGTTCCCTACTCCTTCCCTAGCCGACCCACGCACTTCCGGGTTCTTCTTGGGCTGCGGCCTTGTGCGTCGCATATCCATCATCATGTGGACCAAGATGTTCCTTTTTTATTTTGATCAAATTGGTCCAGCACGTCACACTTGCTACCTCCTAAGCCTTCTTGATTTGATTGGATGATAATTCTTGTTGTGATGTTCTGTTCCATCATCCATGGAATCCAAAAACATAACATTTTAAATTCTATTTTGATTTTTTAAGATTTAACTGTACATTGAACTCATTTTAGTGATTGAGGTACAATGAATGTTGAATTATTGATTCGTGTTGATTTGGGCTTAAGGTAAACTTAAATTAGTTTGGCTATAAAGATTTTGAAAGTGAGATGAATTTTGGAGAATTTAATATGATTTAGGGACTTAATTGCAATTTTTTACATTAAGTTAATAATTCAAGTTTGATAAAACATTTGACATTTTGTTATGAAACATTGAACATGTTGTATAGAAACATTAAACTTTTTATGTGACTTCGTTAGTTGTTTCACCATTTCCCCTTAAATTTTAAACTATAGGTTTTAATGTTTCAATACAAAATTTCCCGTGTTTCAGATGATTATCATCGATGAAAGCTTCATAAGGACTTATAGATGCGTTCCATAAACCATAACCTTTATTAAGATCGTAGAATTCAATGGTTTGTATTCACTATTTCCCCTTGGATATTAGTAAATATATTAAATGTTTCATTACTTGCCGTTCAATGTTACATAAGGTTTCTATGAGATTTCAGTGAGTTTAACGTGCAATGTTTAACAATAAGAAGTCGAATGCTTGCATGCATGCTAGTATTGTGGTGAGATTTAACGGATTTTGGTGTTTAATGTTTAATAAATTGAAGTGCAATATTTGTCTGCGTGCTAGTGTAGCTGTGAAATTTCACTATCCGTGGTTTGAATTAAAATAGACATTTGAAACTACCTAATGTAACACTGTGTGTCTTGTATTGAAACATAGAACATTAAAGCCAGTAAAATCTCATATCAGCACTACCATGCAGACAAACATTGGTCGTCCTATTTTTAAACACTGAACAGCAAAAGCAATGAAATCTCACAGTAACATGTTAAATGTTTCAATACTAGCCACCAAACATAACATAAGATTGTGCCAAATGTTTAATTTTAGTAACAGCCCACATCCAATTAACGCTTAATTAGGGTTTAGGGTTTTGGATGGGGTGCAGAGCATTAGAAATCCTAATTAAGATTGTAAAAATTGAATGTAGTTGTATCATTTTAAGGGGATTTTGGGTTCACCATTCCGTTTGGGGTTTTAGAGAAAAAATTCAATGCTTCAATACTAGATATCTGATGGTGTGAAATCATGTCCAATCCGTTAAGTGTGTTACAATGGCACGTCCTAAGGCGAACTAAGGTATAAGCACTTAAGTATTGCATTCCTAAGCACCAAACCAGTGCGTCCGGCCTCACACATGAGACCTGGGATACGAATGTCAGCTAACAGTGATAAGGTACTCTGGGACTATAAGGAGAATCCACCATATATAGGCATAGGACGTATGTCGGGCCGACATATATAGGTCCGATGTATCTCCTTGACGTCCGCCCTCTATAGCAGAGCTAGGTTACCAAACTACGTACCAAGCCACATGTCCATAAATGGTCAAAGGACCGGACTGTGTATCTGTGGGACGGACTCTATCCTTATTGGCCTAGTTATACTAAGGAATGTTCTGTTAGCCGGACATGGCTATGTCCCTCCGGACCTCTACCGGACAGAACATTCTAGTCACTACAACGAGCTATGGGAAAAGTCCAAATTACCCTCACTGGGCCTGATGGGACTTAAGCCCAAGCCCACTACCCAATGGGATTGTACCTTCGCACAAAGGTGGCTTTACAAGAGGCGTACACTTGGCACGATCNCATAGCTTCATGAAGGTACAATGGCCATACTATATAAGGCCATCAAATCCAAGCATTTAAGGTAAGCATTAAGTGTTGCCCAATCTAGCACTACACACTTTACTTCTTATAGCCTTTAGGACCTTCAATCCTAAAAGACCTTGAGTGCAATATCCGGTCTGACCAAGGCAGACCGGACCTCCACCTAACCCCCCATTGTTTCAAAGTTTCAGGTGCTTACGCCTTCGAGCCCAGTCAGGTACCTACCGGACGTGACGTGCCGACCAAAGAGAGACGTGAGGAGAATTACATCAGATTACACTAGAAAACTACTTTTACCCTCAACATTTTGGCGCCGTCTGTGGGAATCTTTGCAAAAAGCCAACCACTTCCCTACTTTACTACCCGTCCGATGGACCCTAGAAGGCCACCAGCTGAGGCGAGTTCCGCTCGGACACCTCCTGTCACCCGGGCAAGAGGAAGACCACCCACCCGGACTGGCAGAGGTAGAGGCAGGGGGAAGTATAGAAATTTAAACGCTGAGCGGTCAGCATCTCATGACGGACAGTCCGCCACTGACTCGTCCGTAGACAGAAACATGCCACTCAATGGGGCTATGGTAGGAGCATAAGGTACCGGACATATGGAGATGGACCTGACAAAGCAGCAGCATCAAGCTGCCAATCTGACAGGCAACCAGCAGATGGTCCTACACACCGGACAGGTTTCCCAACCTTTGCCAGTCCAACAGTTCGTCTACCCTAACGGACAAGTGATGAACCCCATGGCCACTTTAGGTGTTCCGGACCAGTACTTCGCAGCATGTTACAACTTCTTCCACCAGAATGGAGCGTTAAGAACACCAGTGGGCAACCAGATACAGCCTACCCACATAGCACAAGCAACTCAGGGTCCGCAATTCCAGGGTCCGGCACAACAAGCTCAAGCCCAACCAGTCACAAGTGTTCACACATCTCAGAACAGAAATCCACTGCAGGCTCCGACCACACAAGTTGTTAACAACCGCAGGACTGAGAGAGAACCAAGTCCGGCTCGTTCCGCTATACATTCCAGGAGAACAATCCAAGACAGAATTGGAAATTCGGCAGTCCAACCGGATCTGAGAAATATCATTAACCGAAGATTGAGCAACCAAGGCAATCCAGCAGAAAAACGCACGAGATCCGATACATGTTCGCTCTAGGGAACGGACCGCTGAGAATCAGCCTCCTCCCCAAGGGAACCAAGGAAGTGCTATTCCGGATGGATTTGAGGGTAGACAGGTAGATCTTGAAGCAACCATTGCTCAGATGAAAGAAACCCTGGAGGCGCGATCAGCACCCACCGGACGTCACAACAATCCTTTGTCCGAAGAAATCAGAAATGAGAAGATTGTGCATTGTCTCACTCTCCCATTCTTAGAGCAGTACAACCCGAAGAATGACCCTCGTCCCCATCTCACACTCTATGAGACCCGGATGGAAGGTCATGGACACAATGAGAATATGCTTGCAAAAATCTTCCCGTCCACACTCAAGCCGGAAGCTCTAACTTGGTGGTCCTCTCTGGAGGAAGGCTCCATCAAGTCATACTCCCAACTGGTGGAGGTATTTCTCAAAAGGTTCGAGCGATCGGTCAAGAGAAAGCGTCCGGTTAGATACTTTGGTTCCGTTGTTCAACAGAAAAATGAGGACGTCCGAGACTTCCTTATTCGATTCTCCACTGCAGTAGATGAGGTCGAGAAACACTCAGTAGCAGTCTGGATGTCCCAGCTATATGCTAACACCACGAACTGGCGCCTCAGAAACTTGATGTCCGAAGAGAAGATCACAACCGAGCATAGGCTAGAAAAAATTTGTGAAAAAATTGTTTATGCGAAAGATTTCCAGAAGAACCTCCCTATCCGGAAGCATGATGACAAAGGCAAAGGGAAGGGAAAGGCTCCGATCGATCAAGCAGAGCCTATGGATACCGATCCGGCTGACAAACCGGACCAAGAGGAAGCTCAGAAAAAGCCTTTTGAGAAGAAGAAGAAGAAGAAGAACAAGTTCCAAGGCCAAAACAGACCAGACAGAGAAGACGGACGTCCCTTTCCGGACAGATACATTGAGTACACTCCCCTCACCCGTCCAAGATCTGAGATCCTTGCCTACCTTTCAAACAGAGGATATGACATCCGTTGGCCACGTCCGATGCCCAACACCAAGAAAACCAAAACATCCAATGAGTACTGCGAGTTCCACAAGGGGAGAGGCCATACCACTGAAAAGTGTTCTTTCCTTAAGAATGAAGTGGAACACTACGCCCGGAACAAGCTTCTGGACGGGTATGCGGTTAATGTTTGTGATGCCTCCCGACATGAACGAACCGAGCAAGCTAGGAATGATAGGAACAACGATCATGTCCAAGTACCTCCCCCTCCACCACACCAGGGCGGATATCATGACAACATGGCTCAAGGAGGTGTGATTCATTATATAGCAGGAGGTCCGACAGGAGGCGATAGCCGGAACGCTCGTGAGCGGACAGCCAGGGACCTACAAGTGTTCAACGTTGCCTATGGCCCGGAAATTCCACCTGGGACCAACGTTATAACCTTTGATGAGAGTGAAGTTCCACAGAAAACAGCAGGATGAGGAGATACCATGCCTCCGGACGTCCCATTAGTCATCTCATTGACTGTGAGTGGCTTCACTGTCAACCGTGTCTTGATCGATGGAGGAAGCTCCACCAACATCATCTCGTCGGACAAACTGGGTCGGATGAGAATACCCAACTCGGCCATACAAAGCGTTGTTAGCAACCTCACCGGGTTCAGAGGAAATGAGATAAAGCCCCTAGGATGCATTGTCCTACCTATCTCCATGGGAAAATCTCCGGTCAGAGCAACACACAACATCACTTTATTACTAGTGGACACTCCGTTCGACTACAATATACTGTTCGGAAGGCCAGGCATCCGACAGTTCATGTCCATTCCATCCACCTTCCACAACAGGATAAAGTTTCCTACCATACATGGAGTCGGACAAGAGGTTGGAAATATTGTCGAAGCATGGAAATGTTACACTATGTTCACAAGAAGGATGTCTGCCCCAGGATTGCCCCTCGAAAGCTCTATGAACGGACCTCAAGTGTTTCCTCACGGAGGAGTATTCATGATTCGGAACCCTGCTCAAAAGCCCCCACCTTCCGAGGTGCCCAAATCACTTGGAGCGAACAGGGTCATGGAGCTAGAAGATTTCAAAGTGATTCTGCCAATCACAACAGCCCCATCGCAAAAGAAGAAGTTTGGCTTGGAAAGCAAACTCGAACCAAAAGAAGCAATCAAGAAAATCCAAATTGATCCGACTGATCCGGAGAAGAAGGTCCGAATTGGGACGAAAATGAAATACGAAGTAGAGATCAACTTGATTGCTTGCCTTGAAGCAAATGCAGATGTCTTCGCCTGGAAGACGGACGATCTCACAGGAATAGATCCGCGAGTTGCAGTCCACCGGCTCAACATGGATCCAAAGATCACACATATTCACCAGAAGAAGAAGGATTTCGGAGTTGTAGAGGATGCAATTATCAAAGAAGAAGTGGACAGACTTCTTAAGGCCGGACACATTCGAGAAGTCCGTTACTCAAACTGGATTTGCAATGTCGTATTAGTCCAAAAACCAGGAGGCAAGTGGAGGAAGTGTAATGATTTTACAAGGTTGAACAAATACAATCCGAAGGATCCTTATCCATTGCCAAGGACCGATCAGCTAGTAGACTCCACTGCCGGATGTGCTCTACTCAATTTCATGGACGCTTACCAGGGATTTTATCAGATCCGGATGGCCAAAGAGGATATCGAGCGGACAACATTCTTTGCTGCCGGAGCAGTTTATTGCTTTGTGGTCATGCCCTTCGGACTGAAGAATGCCGGAGCTACCTACCAAAGGTTAGTAAACAAGATGTTCGCGGAGGAAATTGGGAAAACAATGGAGGTCTACGTCGATGATATGCTTGTCAAAAGCAAAAAGGAAGAAGACCACATTGCTCACCTCAACAAGTTCTTTTCCATCCTCCGGAAGTATGGGATGAAGCTCAATCCGGCCAAATGCACCTTCAGAGTAAAAGGAGGAAAGTTTCTTGGTTACATGGTGACCGAAAGAGGGATTGAAGCCAATCCAGAAAAGATTAAGGCCATTCAAGAGCTACCCCATCCCACCTGCCTAGCGGAAGTGTAACAACTAGTCGGAAAGATCATATCACTTAGCCGATTCATCTCCAGATCCGCAGAGAAAAACCTCCCTTTCTTCAAAGTGCTCAGGAAGAATATCCGGTTTGAATGGACCGAAGAATGCAGGCAAGCCTTTGAAAATTTGAAGAATTACCTTACTAGCCCGCCGCTCCTGTCAAAGCCAATAGAGTCCGAGCCACTCTACCTCTATCTGG
>JAQRGC011900678.1:0-18926 GCA_028659135.1 Plantago lanceolata
AAAATTTAGTGTTCCAAAGTTACGAAAAATACATGAGACGATTTGTACCATTTAAGGTAATCACCGTACCTTCAAATAGACAATTTGGTATCCACACCACACACGATCTGAGAAGGTGTCAAATCGATTACCATAAATTCTTGCTAAAATATGAGACAATTTGTATCATTTTTAGTCTGATGATCGCCTTAAATAATTGTTTTAGAAGTATTTTTGTATACACACAAAACAAACAGTGATCGATCTTTCTAGTCCAAAAGGACCAAAACGTAGATCAGAATCAAGCCAAGCCACACAGGGTAATTCTTCATTGCCAAACTTTAAGTTATTTCAAGCTGTATTTTGATGCCATGCACTGGACTTCATTTTTACAATGGATGTCTACATCAAGAAAGTTACTTTTGCATATGTAAAAGAGGCAAAGCATGACTCGGGGTAATATACGTTTTCTCAGTTAGGAGTAACCCTACGATGTGGAAATTACTGTTTTTTCAATGAAAGAATAATGATTCATACAATCGATGAGAAAATTCTCAAGATGAATATGAATATCCTTCTTCAAGGCATTGTGTTCTCACATCTTGCATAACACGCTGTAGTAGGGTCGGGTTACTAGTGACTACAGCATCCACACCCTCCAATAACATTCTGTGCATGGACTCCTCTTCATCCACCGTCCATGAATAAACCTTCTTCTTCCTCCTGTTACGAATAGCAGACATCAAATGTGTCACAGACGTATATACTAAAATGTGTCACAGACTTATATACTATTAGAATATAGGAGTATGTGCTTAAAATCCATACCCGTGGAGGATTTTCACTAGTTTTTCATCAATTAAAGGGTGGTAAACACCAACAACTCCAGCTCCTCTCATCCTCAATGGCCGTGTCCTCGTTTTGGTGGACTGATCAATCATTACAATGTATCCTACCTACAGAAGCATGAAAAAGACGATGGATGTCAATAACACTACATTAGATATGAGGACAGCTCGTTTAGTCCTTACTGTTGATGAAAATAATGTACGAGTTTTAAAGTGCTACTCTACTCCAACTTGGTTACATTAAGAAATAAATAGCTCCCCGTACTCTGGTCAATTCTGCAACAGTACCCATTTCTTTCTATATTCGGGAAAGGTCTGGGGCTTTGGTTTAAAGTTCCTCAAAATAAGTCAGATTCCATTTGGCATATGTAGCGGTAAAAAAGGGTCTTATTGTGAAGATAGGAACGCAGACCGTGTCAAGATAGGGATTACCACGACGGCTACCCTTTTCCATGGTATTCGGATGATGATTTTCATTTTCCAAGGTGTTCGGAAAATGATAATGGTTTCCATTTTCCAAGTTGTTCGGAAAATACGGAGATTTCCATTTTCCAGAAATATATATTCAGAATCCTGGAAACGAAATCTTTCTAATGGTACACTCAGAACACGATTTCATAAATTGACCAAAATTTGGAGAAAAATAAAAAAAATAAAATAAAAAGAATAATAATCTAAACCTCAACCATGGCTCTGATACCACTTGTTGGAATTGAAAAACTCTTCTATTAATCAACGAAATTAAATTACAATAGGAGGAGCAAACTCTCACGCTCAACTATTACAAAAAACCAATCCCTCACAACTCTTTTTTCACTATCTATCTCTCTTTCTCTCCGTTTTGTGTGTTTAGAGCTTACAAGCTGCTCTATTTATAGTGCCAGCAACAGCTCCAAATATGTCATTTGTGACATATTTCATGTGTGAAATAAAGACTGAAATTTTGTGCTGTTAGACACAATTTCCAGCCTCATAAATTTTGCAGCAACCAAAGTCTTCTTCTGTGTGAATGCTTGAATGATATATCAAGCTCTTAATTGCAGCATGCCATAGGAACATGAGCAGCTTGACCCTTTTACACCATCCTTGTCAAGAATTAATAGAAGAGTTTTCCAATCCCAACAAGTGGTATCAGAGCCACGTTTGAGGTTTAGAAATTTGTTTCCATTTATCTCCAAATTTCGGTCAGTTTTTGTGTGTCACGAAATCATGTTCTGAGTGTACCATTGGAAAGATTTCGTATCCAGGAAAAGGGACAAGCTGCTCCTGTTCCTATGGCATACTGCAATTAAGAGCTCGATATATCATTCAAGCATTCACACAGGACGACTTTGGCTGCTGCAAAATTTATGAGGCTGGAAATTGTGTCTAACACCACACAATTTTAGTCCTCATTTCACACATGAAATATGTCACAAATGACATATTTGGAGCTGTTCCTGGCACTATAAATAGAGCTCAGCTTGTAAGCTCTAAACACACACAAAACAGAGAGAAACAGAGATAGATAGAGATAGGAAGAAAAAAGAGTTGTAATAGTTGAGTGTGAGAGTTTGCTCCTATTGTAATTCTATTCTGTTGATTAATAGAAGAGTTTTCCAATACCAACACCTTGTGGATTAGAGATGATCAACAGAATACGTAGTGTAACCAACTTCTTACCGTAATATCATTTGATAACTTAATGACATCCCTTGCTAGAGAGTCACTTTTGGCCCATACAATGCAGTTCTTACACCTGGTTTTTTGAACCTGCAAAAGTATATGAATAAGCTCACAAGTCAAATTGCAGGAATGTTAATTGCTTATATGCTAGATGAAGCTTAGGATAGAATGGCACGGCAGGGGCTGCTCATATATAATGGTGTTTATAAAAGGGTCCTGCTGACAGGACCATATATATGGAGCAGTTAATAGATGATAATATGATATGATCGATCTTGCACAGATGGCAACTTCTGGAGCCATTTCTCCATTATCAGATTGTACAGTGAAGGATGTACATTTAACGAGAAAACCTTGCAATTCAGAAAAAGAAGGGAAAAAATAGGTAAATCTCCTACATAATACATTGAACTTACCACAGATATGATATCCTTGGCAAGACCTTTCTCATGTAATGGAGGACCAACTTTTGCGTCTAAGATTACCTGCCGAACAGATCCTGATATCAACTAACACACAAAAGAAAATCAGCCTTAGATATAATCACTCATTTATACTCTAGGAAAGTAATATTATAATGGTATAACCACTCTCTCATCTTAACTTTTTAGCATGTGAGCAGCCTAAACACTTTGTAAGATGGTATAACTATTGCTTTCATGCCAAGTTCAATCTAAAGCCTCATCAAGTTTTGTTTGGAGGGAAAGAAAGATGCTATTGCAGAGTTGCAGTACCTTCAGGGCATCCTCAATGGTTGGAATAGTAACATTATGGAACTCCATAGAATCCTGACTGGAATTCAGATCTGCAATCTTTAGAAGAGTGAAATAATCTGAGATCTTAATCAACATTTACACATGCCGATTATTATGTTAAAAATATATCAAGCCTCACCTCTTGCATGGTCATGTAACCAACTCTAGAAGTACGATTCCCAGATAATCTCTGCAGATCCCTGCCTGTAGAATGTGAGAATCAACGCTCCGGACAGCTCTAGTTTATGATGCACTCTGCGCTCACGAACTAAAGCAGTGCAGTGGAAAAAGCAAGGAAAAAAGAGTGCCTAAAATTCCACTTTTTGGTCCTAACTTAATGTGGCGTTGTTGATTTCTGTATTAACAGAAAGGCACTTATATAAATTAGTATAGATGCAACTCCATCAATCTGTGATTCTATTCATTCATTTATAAGAATTCTACCAGAACAGTCCTATACAATTTCCAACAGGAATGAGATAAGTACAGCTTCTAACAATGTTAGTGATAAAATTCATAAACCACTTCCCTCATAGCCCATTCATTAGTTTTTCTTTCCATATCTTGTTTCATAAAATAAATTTCACCTTCTCCGACTCTTCATAAAGTCGTTTCATAACTACCGACCTTACCTATCTTTGTCCAGTTACATCCAAAATTCTGGTCATTATTTTCATTGCAAGATACAAACCAGCTTTATTCAAGATTATACACTCAACTAGCTTGCGCACAAAGTCCTAACCTCGGAACTCCCTTGTGAATGTTATTGATTGACAAGTTCATTTGGCTTGGGAGCAGATCATATTGGTTTCATGATACTGCAAAAGAAAGCTATCATCTCACACATGACAAAATAATACCTGTCATGAAGGGCAAACAACACGCCATCTGATGAACGTGATACGTCAATTTCAATGCAATCTACTTGAGAGTTTAGAGCTAAATGATACGCATCCATCTGCCACAAACAAAAATCAAGATACATCAACCAATAAACACGCGTCCCCATATGTAGTGTAGACCAATAAAGCGAAAAAGAAACCAGTATAAGGGAATATGAGATGCCTACAGTGTTAGGAAAGGCCTTCAATGAATCACCCCCATGAGCACACACCAAAGGAGGACTTCGTATCCAATTACACTTCCGGAATTGTGTCTGTACATCAATTACAAAACGTAAGTGAACAACGACAACATGGTTCACTATGCATCTCGAACGAGATTAGTCACTTTCTCCTAAAACAAACACGCAAAATCTTCCTCATCAAAATAGACTGACTAAAAACCAAGCATTTGTAGTTACATTTTATAACGGCGAACGACTAAAAGGTCCAAAACGAACCGAGTAACACAGAATACACCATCAAGTTGTTAATCTAATTATGCAAACAGTCATGCCTAGACAGCAAATTAGTCTCAAAGACCACAAACAATCCGACATAATCATGTACCAACACAGCATAAGAAACCGGCACCGTTCTAAAATCGAAGCAACTAATGTCAAAGTACCTAAAACAACTAGAATACTACTCAATTTCAACAGCTAAGTACCAATAGAGCTACTATTTTCTTTTTTTTTTTTAAATCAGCAGATCACAATGAAAATCAGCAAACAATTCACATATAAAAAAACTTAGAAACACACATAGCCATAGATCAAGGTGTAAATATATACCTCTTGAAAGCTACGAAGATAAAAATGAAAGTAAAGGGGCGGAAGAATCGCAAATACAGCAAGTGCAAATAGGAGAAATCGGAACAATTTCCTCCGGGTAAAACCGAATCCGACTTGTCTCTGAACACGAAGCTGCTTTCGTTGCCGATCCCATCTCGAGATCAATCTCACCATACCTCAATCAAAAACTCCCTTTCTCTCACTAGGTCTCCGATTTCAGCTCACTCAAAAATCAAAATATCCATCTGGGTTTCATTTCTTCCTTACAGTATTAATTTACAAAAATACCCTTGTATTCATCAAAATCCATTTCACTTGCGCTGCACCGTCCCACACTAGAATACTCCTCGTCCCCACCAAGTGATATAAATATCTACTCATTTCTATTTCTCATATTTCAAATCTCTTTCTCTGAGAGCTCACTCAGCAAATCAATTCGTATTTCTGGGTAAGTGTTCAAGTTCAACTACTATATCGATCAATTGTGTTTTCTTCTGAAATTGATTTGTGCGATCTGACTGGATTCATATGCAGGTAGTACTAACGGCGAGAATGGAGGAGTTGTTTCATTACATGAAGACTTTTCGCTCACAAGTGAACGGTATCTCTCTCTCTCTAGGCATGTTATAATTTAGGTCAAATTGAAACCGATTAGCTCTTAAATTGATGTTAATGTTATGATTTATGAAGTTAGATTCATAGTATATTTGCATTGAAGAGGTATGTGATTGTACTGTGAGGTTATGGTTTATGGGCTGAGTTGTTACTTGCTAAAACTATCTGCTAGAAATCGAAATTAGTCTACTGTGTAAATTGTTCGAACAATAGTTCGACTGACGGTACACATTTTGATAGAAAATGAATCAAAACTGTTTCATTCTATAGTAGATGTGTTTAGAAAACCAATATGTTTCGTGAGGATTTTGATGTTGAACTACAATGATACTGTGTTAGATGATTTTGAGAGAAACTAAAATAGGATGTGTGAAATTACAGACGTAGCGGATAAAGCAGCGGAGACGACTCTTGAGGAGCATTTGCAATGTTCCACTATTGAAAATCTCCAACTGGATCTCGACTCAGGTTTTTCTACCTTCGAGTTCATATGCATATGTTGAAATCTTCTTTGACGTATCACTGCTTCTATATCAGAACACATCCAGTTAGTCATTTTCTTCGACTCTATCTCTGCTATAATCTAGAAGCTTGTACATATACTGCTCATGATGCTTATCATCATATTGATGAACTCTATGATTCCTGCTTCCGTGACTTTTCTTTTCTTTCTTTCTTTCCGTGGTCTGTGGACATGATTACTAATACATTACAGTGATCTCTGAATCTTATTCTCTATTGTCGAATAAATTGCAGTGAGAAGTGAAACCAGACAGGTCAAGGAGGAAATAGATAACATGGACAAGCAAAAGAAGGATATCTGTTCTCAGATTCTGGAAAAGCAGAGGAAACTTGTTTCTATGGAATCAGATTCTTCCACACTGAATGAGGTACATACATTTCTTGGTCTGTTAATTTACATATGATGATCCTTTTAACAAAAAAAGCTGATTACTCTTTCCTCTTGTCTGGCTCAGACATTAAAGCTTATGCAACAGGAGAAACTAAGCTCGTCTTTAAAACTGACAGAGAAAAGGTAACAAGCAAAATCATATGTCACAAAGTATGGTGGGCTATAGTACTTCCTATAACTGCATGTCTTTTCTGATCACAGTGCATATTACAAGATGGTTGAGGAAGACCTCATTAGACAACTGGAAGTGCAGCAGGTTTTATATCTTGATGCTATCCTTCAAAATCATGCACGGCATTATTACTAAACTAGTGCCTAAATTGCAGGAATGGGTGAATTCTCAGAACACTAGCTCAAGAACTGAAGATGCTATGGTAATTGATCTAAGCTTTTTCTTCCTTCTGGTATTAAGGGGATAACTATTTACATGATTCTGTTGAAACATACATTTCCTAGTCTATCTTGAAAAGTAATGCTTTGTAGTTGTGTACTCATGCACTAAAAAAAAATTCAAAGTGAACCAACACCTTAGGTATAGAATTTAGCTACCTTAATACAAGACAAGACTAACGTCATTATTTTTCTGTAAAACTTTTAAATTCAGAATCAAGCAAAGGCAGGTCAGTAAACGTCTTTGTAGTTTAAATTTGTAACCTCTTTATCCGATAATGCACTTCACATATGTGATGGACATAGCTTATGTTAATATAAGAGGATAATACTAGAGATCACTGTCTGTAGTCTGATAAAAACGGAACATTATGCATGAAAAGTTTGAGAATCACTTTCAAGTCTTTTTTGGCATTTGGTCAGAGCTTAGAGTTTCCAATTGGAGGAAATCCAACTGTCAAACTGTGTCAGTTTTCATAGTACATATATATGAAGTACTTTATATCTTTTACTAATTACCATTTACAAATACTGCAGATATGTGACAAGCCAAGTGGACCAGAAGGTAACAAATCGTAGTATTTCCTAGTTATTATATGATAGGAATGCCATCTACCTTCCAATCTTTCCCATCACGACGTTGAAAAAATTGTAACTGTTTATATTACATGTGGAAATTATATGAACAAACTACTATAATTTACTTACAACATTAACAATGAAAACCTTACTTGAGATTGTAACTGAGCTAAAGGTTAGTCATATTTATAATTTGCAAAGTTCCATGTGTGCCAAAATTGTTGTCTAGATGTTGATTTAGCAGCCATTTTTGCCCTGTCGGAGATGAAGGTACACATAAAACACCCAGCACTATGATGCATTGGGTGTTGGAATGTACTTGATAGTTTTATGCTCAACTATAGGATATTATCGACTGCAAGAGATACATTCTCTTCATCATATTTCATGTTTGGTAGCTAACGACAACCTTTTGAAACACAGTTCTTTGTTACATTTCTGATTGTAGTTCTCTTATGGAATGGGTTTAAACTCTTCTTATTGGAGATCATTTTATTACATGTCCATGTTTGCATCCCCACAATATAATATTGAACAACTTTGCCGGTGTTAATTTTCTTCTGAAATTACAATGCTTTCTTGATTCACAGAGTTACAGGACAACCAGAGTGAAATATTGATGATGCAAGTTAATGCTGCTAAAACCAAACTAGATCAGATAGTGCAATCGAAATCAAATCTTCTCCTGGAGAATGACAAGGTTAGGTTGTGTAAATGCATATAATGTTCATACTAACTTTACAGTCCAGGATATAGCTCATTGGAAACAAAAACATCATATTTTACTGTGTTTATCGCATAATTGAGTAGTGCCCATTTCATTGATAGGAGTTCAGTTAAAAAAGAATGTTATATCATTATGCATAGATTTTGATCTGCTCCTATCCCAACTAAACTTTTTGTTTAGGACATAGCTGAGATAGATGCATCTTCTAGTTTACAGACAAACATTAGCATGAATGTATCTATTCCTGAGGTGATGCATCTTCTAGTCAGAACCATGTTATTTAACTTTTTCCGTTAATATTTTGGTGTTACAGCTGAGGCAGTCTGTTGAGCAAGTGAAAGCAAGAATCAACAACTTTAAGGTTTGCCCAGAGCCACTTATCAGTACTTTAGGAAGGGTTAGATGAATCCTCACAAAAATATGTATTAATGGTGGCTGTTTTTGCAGCCTGAACTCAGAGCAATGGATGAGAAAAGCATGGAAATCGAGATTCAGGATCTCTCAGCAGACAAAGCTGGAGAAACTGAATATGTCCAATCTCTTCAACTCCAGATCATGAAATTGAAAGTAAGCTGCATTGCCTACTCTCATTCTATGCACTTATTTAACTCTAGCAGTACACTAGTCTATTGCTGGAAAAGATCTACTCCGACCAAGTATTTGATTTTCGGTAATTTAATTTATGTTACTGTTTTCTTTTTCAAGGAAATTGCGCAGACTGTTAACTGCCCTTGCGGTGAGGAATACCTAGTTAAGCTGGGGGACTGCGATTGAAACTCAGGGCACAAAGGTGGAGAAATGCTAGAAATCACTGGGAATTCCATCCAAAAGACATTACTAGCAGGAAATTTTTGAAGATATGATGCAAACTAGCAAAACATAATTCATTGTTTGGATTTTGGAGCATCAAAGACCCTTTCCAAGCTAGTTATACTGTGAGGATTTGAGTGGAGTCGCATATACTTGCATAATACTTGCTGGGTTCGAGTCGACTTTTTTTTTTCTATTCCTGTTTTCTTTCTTCTCTGTTGCTCTGGAAGTAGACTGGCTAGCATAAACAGCCAAAAATTTTAGCTTGAAGTCACTTGAAGCTTTGTTCAAACAAAGGCAACAGGTATTTTGCAGATCTCGAAAAGATTGGCTTCAAGCTGGAGCACAGTAAGAGATACTGTCCATGGATAATTCGTGTCATATATCGTTAAATTTGCCTGGAATTCACTGCCAACTTCTTGCTGTTTGTCGAAATAGCAAGCTTGTTGCGTACTGAATATGTGATATGTCCCAGAGCAGGGGGGAGAGAGTATAGACCCAACGCAGATAGCATAACAGCATGCTTATGTAAATTCTAGTGCCGGCAGCGACCATCTACAGATTACCCAACCCCATTAGTTTTCACCATGCCACGCAATAGAGGGAAATAAATGTAAGATGTTATATGAACCAAGAAAAAAAGGAAAAGGAGCAGATGCATGAGTTAATCATCACAGGTTCAAGATATTAAGTTCTGATAAAAACCAGTGAGGCCAAAGCCATTTTACATTACATAAAATATATCAGGCGGAAATTGTCAATATGAACGACCGCACAAAAGGAAGCCAAAATGTAAATCCAAAATCCTACTTTCTGCTAGTCTTGTCATAAACTTCAATGTATCTCTTGTGGATACCATACTGCTCAATAAGATGTTTTGCAAGATCATCGATGACGCCGCCTTGGACCACAACTTCGAGCCCCTTCTTTCCTGTGATAATTTAACATTGGAAAATCGTGACTGAAGTAACGACCAGCAGACAGCAATCAAAAAATGATAAGAATGCCATAATTGTGTAATCAACAACGCATATTTTTTATATAACCAAGAAAAGGAGCCTTTTAGCAGACTACTTGAAAGGAGCCGAACAAACTATGATCACTAGAATCAGCACCTACACCATTCTTGTTTTCGGCGCGCTGGAAAATCAAATGCAAAAGTTATCAAATGAAATTTTACGATCAGATGATCCGGTCCATCGTTGATCTTAATATATTCACTACAACAAAACATTTTGAAGCTTCCACAGGCTTGCGAACCTTTTCTGGCTAATAACTCTAATCTAGAAATGAAATATACGATATCCAAGATTTGACAATTCTAAAGTCGTGCTCAGTGAGACAGAAAGACTTGATGCATAGCTATCTATTTACGTTTTGTGATGTAACTTGATAGAACTCTTAATAAGTTATCGACATATCGAATAATAATTATGGATGCACATTAATTCAGACAGCTGGATTAAGTGATGTTTGGAGGAGACTGGAAGGGTAGATTGGAGTCAAAGGCCTAGGTGTGCCAGATAAATAGAGAGAAATTAAAGCAGAGATATGAAGACTAAATAACATAAAGGCAAAAGGCTATACCAGGAAGTTCAGCTGTTGTTGTACTACAAGCAAACTTCTTCTGCAGCTCTGAAGCCAATGCCTCTCCGTCTATTAAAAATGACTCCAGCCCCGAAAGTTTCGTAACTTTTTTATTCCCTTGCCTCCGTTCAGTCAATATTTGGATTGGCTTTAGTGCACCTTTCCGGACGACAGAATCACTTCCTCTTGTCACTACATGATGAGCATGCATGCGACTGATAAAGGTTTGTCCCACGTCCTTTTTATGAATTTCAGTGGGGTACATTGTACCTTTTTTAATAGCTCCCTTAAATAGAGCATCACATAAAGCTGCATCCAAAACTACCTTGGCCTTGTCCATTTGTTTGACAAGCTTTTCCTTTTCAATATACTCAAAGACAATTTGAGAAGCTTCTGAAGCAGTATATAAATTGTTTGTGTCGGCTCCAACAGCAGCAAATATAGACTTGACATGTGTACTTGGCTTATAAATCTCAGCAACATCAAGAATTTTGTGAGACTGTCCTTCATTGGAGGCTGTTTTTGTGGCTTGCTCATTCTTCTCCACTTTCTTCTTCTCTGGCTTGAAAGAAGTATAGTCCGGGTGTTTACGGTTAACAGTGGACAATATCACCTCCTTTTTGTGTTTATCTTCTTTAACCGAGATCTTGAATGCAGTAAAAAGAAAAATGGAAAAAAAAGTTTCAGATCGAGAGATCACAACATACAAACAAGTAGAAAGGATCATTCCATAATCCATAGATTCAAAAACAATTTATTGAATGGTGAGTCATAAAATGAACCTGCTGAATATATATTACTTCAAGAAACATGATCTAACTTGGTCTAATCATATTATAACTTAAAATAAGATATCTATAAGTTCTTGAAGATATATATAGCCAAATAAACATTTTTCAGCCAGCTTAAAGAAAAGAAATCTGTGAGTTGTGCTCAATTAAAAGGTGGCCATTTGCAGCGATTCTCATAACGGACTTCAGCTACGAAAGAATTCTACATTCAGGATTACTATACATTTTATATAAAATTGGGAAACAAATGCAATAATGAGTTCTGTGAAACTTGCAGCGGGAGTATAAAAGAATAACTCCATTGGTTTTTGGACAATGGGATGTGATTCAAGCACAATGAAGTTCAAGGAGAACCTCTGAAAGTTTAGAATTGGAAAAGACTTCATATACCCAGTAAAACCATGAAAGGTTATTTGAGATGGTCAAAGGCTTATGCAAAACTAACTATTTATTAGTTGGTCGCAAATCGTATCTCTTGTATCTAGAAAATCAAATTATCTAACACATGGTTTTCCAGTTTACTTCTCTTTTTATATTTTGTTTATTTTTCATTCCAAATGTTGGGGTGAAGTACATGTGTCAGTGTGTGTGGGGATAGGCATTCAAGATTTATTCAATGAAAGATAGTCAGATGTGGAGCACTCACCAACCCAGTAGTGGCTCTAGTCTGTAGCCACTTTGACAGTTTCTTGTAAGAAGACTTCTTAATATCTAGCGTAACACCTGAAGGCCTGCAAGGCAATACATGACCAGACCTGTAACATCAAAAAGAAAAGGTGAATAGTTATGTTATATATTTGCAAACAAATAAATAATGGGACAGAAACGGATATCGGAAACATTGCGATGAAAGCCTAAAGCACTCAAACAGCGTCAAGGACCAACAAGATATAGAAAAGGCAAGAAACATAAGAATAACAAGACACAGGAATAGGAACTTTTTCATGGCAAGTGTTACCATTCAAACGTGTAAGCTTCAGTATTTTGGGCAGAACGGACAAAAAGAATCTTTCTTTAGCAAGGCAAATCTCCCAGTCTACATCTTCTATATTAACCTCATTCTAAACCTAAATATGGTGCTACATTTGAACATTCAAAATCACTAACAAAAATCACATCCATAACCACTAGAAAGAGAATACTTATCATATAAAAACATTATCGGATTAAACTGAAACTTTGAAGCTACATTACACACAACATATGACCTCATGCAAAGCAACGTAAATTATCAAGCAGCGAGAGCTAAATTTTACATCTAAACATATCGACCCATGGAAAGCAACGTAAAACATCAAGCAGTGAGAGGAATATCTCCAGTGTCTTTATACCATAATGTACTTCCTGGCATGGGCAAATCATTGTCTTTAACAGTTGTATGTAATGCTTGCAAAAGGCTCTTGTCTAATAGGATATCTATATCTTCAACAGACAATGATTGCTGGTCATCAACACAGGACTCAGTGACCGATGCATTGTTGGTAAGCTGTAGATCAGCCATAGTCGTGGTTACTTGTTCACCAGCATCATTTAACACTGCAGGTTCTTCTTCATTTGTGACAGAAGGGACAGTATAAGCATCACTCAAACCTCCAGTATCTTCACCATTAGTCGTCTCTTCTTCACCAAGTAATGAGTCATCTTCCAATGAACCAGAAGCCTGAGCAGCAGAAACGAAAGCAGGGTCCTTAAAAACAGCGTCCGCATAGAATCCAGCATTTGGAACACAACAATTTTCAGCAGATTCCCTGGGAGAAAAAAGAATGGAAAAAGAAAATAATTGATAAAGAGAAACATTAAAAGGTAAATAAAAAAAATCCAGCCCATTTTACAATTTCAAATAAGGTTTCCACCGTGAAGTTTTCAGGCTACTCTTACCAAAGTGTATCTCGATAATAATGGCCAATTCTCAATGCCTTTCCACGCAACCCTGCCTTCAAGGCTTCAGTGCTACTCATGGTGGTAGTGCCTACCTGAGTAATGACATTTCACATGCTTACTAAGCTCATTTTCAGTTAATAGAATGAGCAACAACCATATCTTTATAACTTACAGCTATCGGAGCTGGATTACCAGGGACTTTTACAGACCATGGCTCACCAGCAGCAAATGATGGAAGACCTTCTGGGGGAATTTGAATTCCGGGAAACATTAAATCTGCCCCGCCGAGCATAAATCGGGAGACCTCACCCCCTTTCAGCATAAAGGCAGGCAAGAGATCCGGAACTTTCCATAAAGCATAAACTGCCAAAAAAATCGGAGAGACAAGTCTCTCAGTAAAAGCGTTTTTGAATTTCTCCACTTGATGCCAGGGCATACCATATGCAAGCCAAATACAATTGTATACTTAATTGTAATACTGAATTAATGCAGTCAACTAAAGCAACTTCACAAGTTATTAAAATAGGGGACTCATACAATGATTTTTTACTGTTTACTTTATCGATTAGATTTTGGTTGCCAAGGAAATGCAGTAGTTAACAAATTTACCGACAAATACCAGGGCATAGCCAACATGTGGCCCAAAACGAAACGGCTATGGTTTTCTGCATTATGGAACTAATAATGAAGTCAATCAGAGCATCTTCACAAAACATTAAACAGGGAACTTTTTTTTTCTTCTTCTTTTCTTGCAACATAATTATCATTTCCCTTCTCTGAATTATACATTTGCAGAATATAAAAGACTTGATAAATAGTCAACTATCAAGTGACTTTTCATAGTTTAATATTACAGTGCAGGTTTCTCCGTCACTCATAAGGCAGATTAGTAATAAGTTGATAACTACCGTAAATCCAATACACACAATTTTGCCGAGCACAATGAACTCTCTATAAAACCAAAAAAATTGGCCACATGTAGCATAAAGCAATTTTCAGTATCACGGCATAGCCATTGTTAGAGATAGTTATTAATAGCATTCATACCGCGCTAGAACTCTGTTTCTGAACAGTTTCTACACCCTCCAAACTACGCAGTGCAGGTTTTAGTAATGTACACTGCAGGCACCTTTTTCAGCATTGTTGTCAAAATAAGTCTTTGTGTGCAGGATTGGTCTTTTCTCACTACTTGCAAATACTTAGCTGTAGAGTTTTATCACTGTGTACTTAGTTTTGTGGAGCACTTTCACTGCCACCATAGAAATTAAATGTGTTTCTGGTTTCATACAAACAGCATTACTGGTACTACTTTTGCATAACTTTATCCCTGCTAAATAGAAACAAAATGTTGTTTCTTTCCAGTCTAATATACTGGTTTATTGGTCTTCGAAGTCCAAATATGCTTGTTTACTCTAATTTAGAAAGATCCATGTGTTGTCTTTTTGCTTTGTTGAGCTGTGCATCATACATAATTATGGGTAGAATAAACATTGCAATCCATTTCAGAAGATAAAATTTGATATACGTAATTTTCTAGCTTCGATTCCATGTTTTATAATACTGAAGGACATAGGACATGACCAGCAAACACATAAGTACTTGAAAGTGGATAAGTAACTATTTTTGGAAGTGAGATGCTCAATTCTCTTCCTATGTATGGTTTGTCAAAAACATGTGACTGGGTTTACATTTAAAGGGGAACTTCTGGAAGGTCAGTGGACTTTCCTGAGTTCTGTGGTATCCTCAAATACTTCAACAGAATTACTTACCCATAATTACATTCCGCACATTTCTAACGTTCAAAAATCTATATTTGAATAAAATAGATTCTTTTTATAAAGATTCCTACATCCTACTTCCCAGAAAGGAGACATTTCGAATCCACGAGTTTAATGATTTTTCTAGGAAAGAAATGAATAATTTAGGGAGATCGCAGAAATCTGCTTCAAATGAAGTTAACGTTCCTTTCTTATCATGGAAGGAGCCACACCCTCTTGTCACTATTTCTAAGCATATGCTTCAAATGAAGTAACTTTCCTTATTACTCGTATCATGGAAGGAGCCACATACACGGGAACTATTTGTAAACATATGCTTCATGACATTAGAAACATCAGCTAGGTATTCCTAGTGCATCTTTCATCTGGATTAGTTAGTGTTATTCCCAGGTTGTACATCTTTTCCGATTCTACATTTAATACATTGAAATAGCGAAATACGGGTAATTTCAATCCTTTAAAATCTCTGGATCTAAAAAAGTATATATAAAAGAATAAAAATATAAGACAAAACAACAAGCTAGCTTATTAGTAGTATTACCTGTAGGAAAAATTTCTGCACCTCTCCCATCACTGTCATAGAACATTGGACAGTCACCTTCCAGACCATATACAAGAATCCGGTTTGGATACTTGGATACCGTCAGTTCTACCTAAGAAAGAGGAAAAACAAAAGAGATGTTAAAACACAAACTAGGCCAACTCCCAACGTCTACAAAAGTCGCAAAACTAACAAAGGGGTAACGATTTGTAAATCATTCTTTTCCATCATTATTTGACTTACAATTGCCAACAAACTGATGACATGATATGCTACTTATCTTTAAGATTGAGAACAGGTGTGAAGTAACTGATCACAAAAGTCAGCAAAAAATGTCAACCAGGTTGCTAATCTAAGTTTCAAGTTGCACATTGTGAACAGGCAGCAGTGATATAAACCTCAACAGTTCAACACTAGTATGTTTTCAGACTCCAAGTCTCGGAAGATGCAAGCTCGCTTTCAACTGCATCTATTACTATTATTTAGTATTATCAGCGTAAAATAATCTCTACATGCTTGTTTCAAATACTTAAATCGCGCAGACCGAACTCATGAGCTAAACAAGGCAATGCTGATACCAAGTCACATAAAATAAAATAAAAAATACACCTATGCATATTCTTATGCAGCTTGAAATAACACTAATTCATGTTAGCCTACAGCTTAACTCTCAATATTCAGCAACAGTACCAAACGTCATCACTAAGCAAAAACAATCACATAATCTATCAGCACAAGCTCAAACACGAAGAAACAAAGCAATAACAATTTTAGGAAAACCATTAACAAACAGACAACCACACACAGAGAATCTCGAAACTGAAAATTGAATTCTGATAAAAATCTACAACAGGTGCGAATAAACCTTTGGCGGAAGCAACGCATCGATGTCATCATCAGAAGCATTCGGAAATCGCTGTTTGATTGCTCGCTTGAGCTTCTTCCGGTCTGCTCCGGAAAGACGCTGCTGAGATTTTGCCTCTATCGCCTTCTTAAACATCTCCGTGTTTCTTCAGAAGAAGATCAATGGAGAGAACGATTGCGACCGGAAAATGATCGGAGAATAATGCCGTGCCCGTGAGTTTTAGCTAAAGGCGGTGGAGTGACGAAATATTAGTACTAGTACGGAGTAATTGTGCTTTGCCGATTTAAACCTCTAACGAACTCTCGATTTATTCTAATTTGGTACAGACTTTATACGCATTTATGTTTCCACCCACAGCTTTATTAATTTTTGTTTCATTTTGGGCCCTTTATTTTTAAGACGGATTAAAGTGAAGTTATAAAAATTTTAAGGGGTGATTATGTAATATAGGAATTAAGGCCATGTTTGTGTCATAATTGAAAAGTGGAAAGAAAAAACAACGGCGGTTTACATCCTAGACTCATCTTAAATTTAAATTCGTTTACCACAGATATATCTCTCATAAAGTAACAATTACAAATATTTCCCATCTTAAATTTTTTAATTACATCTACTTCCGCGAATTTGACTTTTCACGAATCAAAAGTAAGAAGTTAATATTTTGCCCTCACTGAAATATTGAATTTTTGCAATGACCAAACAACTTAATTGCATCACAAGTACTTCATATTTTATTCCTTTAGTTTCATACACTCATTAATTTCTATAAACCTCAATTAAGTCCATGCAACTTTAACAAACTTCCAAACTCATTCAATCTTCATTGTAGTCGAACCCGATCCTTCCCAACTCATTCAATTTTCATCTTGATCGTACAACGAGATCGACCAACAGAGAGGGTGAGGAAGCAAGAGAGACGGCCGACCACACGGAGAAGAGATCTAATTAATTGAAGTACCTAAAAGATGGAGGAAGATGAGTCGGTTTCTGGTTTTATGTTTTTGTCGATTCTTTTTTTCCCCCTTGTTTTGGTTGATTACTCAACTACACCAAAAGGCCAAAATGTAACCATGCCAATATCACTCGCGCGTGAGTGCACGTGTGCACCAATATTAATACTTTAATTAGGGGGGGTCTCGGTCAAGTGCACGCACACAAACTTTAGGGGACAAGGTGCACGAATCATCAGACCGGGGGGGGTGGGGGGGGGTTACAAATTGATGTCATTCGTAGTACTAATGAGTGATACATACAAAACTTCCTACATGTTAGTGTATATAAATATGCTCTGACTAAATTAATTTATTTAACTTAAGAAACTTGTATGATATACGATGATTTATTACTGAGATTTTGCTAATTTGTGTCAAGCATCTGATCAAGCATCTAAAAATAAATCTAACATAAAAATAGGCAAATTAAAGAAAATGTTAATATCAACGAGAGTTCAATTCATTACTAATTCATCCATGAAAAAGTATCTTCTCAATCAAGCAACCATAGCATTTCCAACTATAATAACAATGCTAATCTCAATTTCTACACAAATAAGCATTTGTCCCAATAAACAAGAATCTCCTCAATTTAACAAGGAACAGTCGGTAATTAGTATTCCATTTTTCTTTTTTTCCAAGCATATTTTTATATCCCAATATTTCCAATTAATTTGTTTATATAGATTTATCTGAGAAGAATTGCATGAGAATGATATTAGTTGAAGAGAATTTAAAAGTTATGTTAATGATATTTAATACTAAAATTAGAATAATTACTCATTTGTAGAAAACCTTTCACTAAATTGTAATATGTTTTTTAGGTGAGACAAATTTAATATAAACTCTTAAAATTATCATTAATTTGTAATTTTTCCTTATTTTTAAATCTATTTGTCACATTAATTTCCAAAACAATCAGCATATATAGTCAGAAATGGTAGGGAAATAAAAGTATTATTACGATATGTCGCCAAAGCTCAAATATAAAACCCTTACAAAATTTATTAAGATCTAGAAAATAAAAGTTCTTCAATCCAGTTGTATCAGGAGTAGATTGCAGAACCTCTACATTGATCAACAATAATAGACACAGATGCAATCATTATCAACACCAGGTGCCGTATCACACTCAGAATTGAGGAGTTGACCAGAATGCTTTTCATTACACAACGTAACACAATGTTGGATTCCTCCCGCATTACATTGATGTGGATTTGTATCCATACAAGTACGTCTCTCGTTAACATTAACTGAGTTTACAAAATCCATCTTCACTGCAAGAAAACAAATCATTAGTGTGATCAACATGATTTAAGATCTCATTCAGAAAAATATGTAACCCAACATTTAAATTCTTAAAACATGTGTAAATGATTACAAGAGAATCGAAGATCAAATTTGGAAATTCATGAACATAATTAATTTTGCTTGGGAAAAACTTTCTTACATGATGTGAGGGAAACAAGTAGAAGTAGTGACAACATGAACCTCATAACCTTTTCCATCTGAGAGCTTAACAATTGAAAAATGTG
>JAQRGC011900950.1:0-11888 GCA_028659135.1 Plantago lanceolata
TTTTGTCTTATATAGTTAGGTTAAATTGTGAGTAAATTGCAAAATACACCCTAAGGTTACATATATTCGGTTTTCGGTACAAATACCGAAACTTTCGGTTCGGTACACAAAAATTACCGAAACCGAATGTGTATAAAAGTACCATACCGAATACCGTACCCTTTAGTACCGGTACGGTATTTCGGTATTTCGGTTCGGTTTTCGATTTTTGGTTTTCCGGTATTTTTTGAACACCCCTAGTTATGTGGAAGTCTGGGAGATTGAGGTTTGTGTTTTGAAGAAGCATGAGCAGTATATGCATATTTTGGTGAAAACTCTGGATGGGGATTGGGCTTGTGAAATTACCATGGTGTATGCTTTGAATACATTTGAGGGGAGGAAATCATTGTGGGATGACTTAAGTGGGATTGCTGCTAGTACAAAGGGGCCTTGGCTTGTTGCGGGCGATATGAATGTTGTGTTGAATGCTGAGGAAAAATGGAGTGACACAGGTTCACAAATTGTGGTTGGGACTGAGTTACAAGATGTTCTGAATAATTGTGATCTGGAGGATCATAGATATAGTGGATCAGTGTACACTTGGAGTAATGGTCATACATTTTGCAAACTCTCCTAGCGTTGTTAAGATCTTTAAGGGTGGTGTGAAGAGAAGTATCCCTTTCAAGTTTAAAAATATTTGGGCTACTGATAGAGAGTTTCTCCCTTTGGTACAAAGAAATTGGGATAAGAATGTTCGAGGTTGCTATATGTATCAACTGGTGTCTAAACTGAAGTTCTTGAAGGCAGATTTGAAGCAATTGAACTGCTCAAAATTCTAGAACCTTAAGCTACAAGCACATGAACAGTTGAAAACTCTTATGAATCTTCAGGACAGGCTTTTAAAGAGCCCTGGAGATCAGCAACTTCAGGCCAGAATTGATCTGCACAAAGAGTTGTACAAGGATACACAGAATCTGTATATGAATGAGTTGAGACAGAAGGCCAAAATGGATTGGATTGAAGAGGGTGATCACTGTAGCAGAATCTTCTTTACAGCAGTAAGAGCTAGGCAGAAAATGAATGGAATTCATATGTTAAAAGATGATCAGGGGAATGAAATTGTTCATAGAGAGGAAATCACCAAGCATGTTTTAAGATTCTACAAAGAGTTTTTTGGCACCAAGAGATCTGTAGAGCCTATTGATGCCGATGTACTTAATATGGGACCTAAGGTGAGCATGGAAATGAATGCACAGTTGATGAGAAGGATTGATGATGAGGAAGTTCGAGAAGCTGTCTTCTCCATGAGTGATTTCAAGAGTCCTGGGCCGGACGGATTCAACGCGTGTTTTTACAAGAAGAGTTGGCAGATTACTGGACAGTTGGTTTGTAATGCGGTTAGGGAGTTCCATTGTACAGGAAAGCTTCTTACTCAGATCAATACTACTGCAGTAACATTAATCCCCAAGGTACTAAATGCTTCTGTTATCTCAGATTTCCATCCCATAGCATGCTGCAATATTAGTTATAAGATTGTGACTAAAGTTCTAACTAATAGAATCAAAAGCCTTTTGCCTTCTTTGATTAGTTCTTGCCATAATGCTTTTGTTTCAGGCCGTGACCTGTTTCAAAATATATTTCTTGCACAAGAATTAATTAGAGGATATAATAGGTCAAATATCTCTCCTCGTTGTATGCTTAATATTGACCTTAAAAAGGCATATGATACTATTAGTTGGGACTTTCTTCATGATGTTTTAATTCATATGGGTTTTGATAGTCATTTTGTTAAACTAATCATGACTTGTGTTTCAACTGCCAAGTTTTCTTTTGTGATAAATGGCACTTTGGAAGGTAACATGCAGGGAGAGCAGGGACTGAGGCAAGGGGACCCCATGTCCCCTTACTTATTTGTCATTTGCTTAGAATACTTCTCCAGAATGCTAAAGAGAGATGTCTGCAGCAATACGGGCTTCCACTTTCATCCTAAATGTGCTAGAGTGGGCATTACACATTTATGTTTTGCAGATGACCTGCTTCTCTTTTGCAGGGGTGATAAAGTTTCTTTGCAGATTCTTTATGATACTTTGCACAGGTTCTCTCAAATGTCTGGACTACAGGTGAATCAATCCAAGAGTACTATCTTCCTGGCTGGAATCCCAGAAAACAGAAAAGATGAGTTGAGAAATGTGTGGCAGTTTAGGGATGGCAGTTTCCCAGTCAGATACTTGGGAATTCCTCTGAGTCCCAGAAAGCTGAGAGTTAGTGAATATGATTATTTTGTTCAGGAGGTTACTGCTAGAATCCAGAGTTGGTTGGCCAAGAACTTGAGTTATGGAGGCAGATTGCAGCTCCTGAAATCTGTCCTTAGGAGTATAGAAGGATTTTGGTGCCAGGTGTTTCCACTTCATGTTGATGTCCTGAGGAAAATTGAAAGACTTTGTAGAAGTTACTTGTGGTCAGGGAAGGATGAGGGAAATAGGAATCTGGTGGCTTGGAAAAATGTATGCCAATATTATGAGATGGGTGGTCTCCAGATTAAAGAAGTATTAAGTTGGAATAAGGCTATGATGGCAGCTGTAGTTATGAGGTTGCAAGATGAACAGAGAAGAGGGACAATTTGGGCTATGTGGGTTCAGGAGTACAAGCTGAGTGCTAGTGATATTTGGAGTGTTGAAAAGAAGCTGACAGACTCACCATGGTGGAGGGCGTTACTAGACATAAGAGATGAGATTAAAAGAGTTTTTCCAGCTTTTGCTGTACCAGGAGCTGCACTACCTTCTTCCAGAAATCTGGTAAATTTCTTTTATAACTCTTTTCATTCTAAGTGTGCTGTGGTGAATTGGTCTTCTCAGGTGTGGAATAAGCTGTCCCAACCAAAAAATGCTTTTTTGCATTGGCTGATTATCCGGAAGAGGATAGCTACTAAGTCCAGGTTACTCAGATTTAAAATACTCACTGATGGGACGTGTGATATGTGTTTAAAGGAAATTGAAACTGTAGATCACTTGTTTTGTGCTTGAACTGTGACTGCACAGGTGTTTTCTAAGCTAATGCAGGCTACAGGGCTTCACTTTCAAGGATCTTTTAATGATTGGATTGATTTATTCTGTGTTTCCTCTAAGCAACAGTCTCTGCCCTTTAGAATTAGGGTTGTTGTATTTGCTGCTACTGTTGCAGGTATCTGGAAATGGAGAAATGTGAAGGTGTTTGAAAAGAGGTTAATCTCTGTTGCGACAGTGAGCAGAGAAATAACAAAGGAGGTAAGCTACAGGCTGAAATATAAACTCAAGGGTAAGCTGAATAGATTCAGTAAATGCATTTTCCAGAGACTTGATAGAATCGGATTCTCTTAGTGGATTTGTTTTTAGTAGGTTTTTTGTTTTTTTTAGACTTGATATACTGATGTTTTGGCTGTCTGGTTGAGAAAAGAGTATATTGTACAGGTTTTTTTGCTGCTTTACATTCACAGAATGATAGGAAAATGTCACATTAAGTGCTTGTTGGACAGGTTTGCTTCTCTTTGCACTTGTTCTTCTTCCGAATTCCCCTGAAAGAGTCATGGATCATTGAGGAGCTCCTATCTTGGTACCAGTACAGAAAGGCCTTCTAATGCCTGGGGAGTACGGTCACAGACTATGGTCTGGAGCTGGAATGAAGTAGGCATTAGTTGCCCCTGTTTTAGGCAATTCATTGATTTGTTTTGATGATTTCTTGAATTGTATTATGGGAATGCTTTTCTGTATAAGGCTTTGCTTAAAGTCATAGTCTTTGTACTAGAGCTTTGACTTACCTCAGGTTAGATAGGCAATGATCCATTCGTTTGTGAATTTCTTGTAAAGAGTTCATGCTCATCTTGGGGGTATGCCCCCTCGTATCTGTTGTAATGACACTTTTGGGCTTCTATTCATTCAATTATTTGCGGAAAAAAAATTTAATAAAAATATTTTGAAATATAAAATATTTTAACAGTATATAAGTGCCAGAAACTGTGAAATGAATTCTGTCAGATGTTCTCACCACATCTATCAAAACACCATCTCCCTGACACTTTCACCTTAAATTGAGCGTGAGCATTTGGTGTCTCTTTGTGCTATTATATGTATCGTGTTCTTAAGTGTAGGTCGCCCATTCCATAAGGCTAAAGTCTCTGGTAACTTGGTAAGTTAAGGATATTAGGAAAGTCAAGTCTCACCAGATTTTTTTAAAACCATAACAAACCACGTTAAAATCTATAACATGGTTACTTAAAAGCATAAATTTTTATTAATGTTTTTAAGTTATTGTGTGAGGGTCTTAACACTATACGTTAAGGTTTTAACACCGTACGTTATAGTTTTAACAGATTCTGCAATTGTTTTAATTTATTAAGTTTAAGTTGTGGTTTTAATTTATTAAGTTCAAGTTGGATTTTAACACCGTATAAGTACTAATGAATTAGAACATGGACCGGAGCCCGATTAGGAACTAGGAATCGCCTGAGTACAAAAACGGCGAGACCCAGGACCCGTAAAACTGGACATTAACATAGTTTTTGTATCTCTTCTTAATTACAGATCAAAATGTTGGAGTTGAGATTTGAGCGTATAGGCCTGGAATGTACTAATAGGTGTTTACATTTTCAACTGGGAAAGTCAAGAGCTTATTTGTACTAGTTGTGAGAAGTAACTTAAACTACCGCGGAAGGGGCAAGCTAGTCAGAATCCCCATGATCCACCGCTCATACTTGGTCCACGGATATGAATGGTTTCTTTATTAGCTTGTCAAAAGCTTCCGCTTTCCATCACGTACTTTCATGGAAATATAGTTTATTAAACAGATTATATGAAAAGTAAATGTTTGCAAAAAAGTTGACATAACGATAGTATTAGTTATAAAAACATAATTATCAAAGATGTCATATGTTGCAAAGAAAATATGTCTCTCATTCAATTACCCTAAATTACTCATCACCACCACCAACTTAATTGGTGGAACACTGCCAAAGAACACCAAACATCAATAAAATCATTCCCTCATTTTAGTCTATACAAGTTTCTCACCAACTATATCATACTTCTCAATTCTCATCAAATGGATACCAAGTTCTCTTCCTGTCTTTCTATCATAAATTTAGTCTTCATCTTAAGACTCGTGATCTTGCTCCAGGCCGCAAATGGAGCACTACTTCCCCAAGATTTCTACAATTCGTGCAACGGCACGTATGCCTGTGGCAGCGGACTCACCGGTATAGGGTACCCTTTCCGTGGTTCGACAGCACCTCCTTTTTGCGGCCATCCTGGTTTCGTTCTGGAATGTAATTCACAAAACAACTACACCTTCATCGAAATTTTGAAAGCTAGGTTCCTCGTCTTGGCAATCGACCAAACAGCCCAAACAATGTCACTTGTTAGAGATGACATGATACTAGGAAGTTGTCCACACGAAATGGCTAACACCACTCTGGATTTTTCTATTCTCAATTACACTGACACCTCAACAAATTACACATTCTTGTACGGGTGTCCAGATTCAGATCTTCCTGCAGGAACAAGTACTTGTCCCAATGATAATACCGTGTATGTGGTGGAAGGATATCAGGGACCTGGAAACTGCTCTCAGAGTGTGACCGTTCCGGTTTCTTTAAGTGGAAATCAACCAAGAATTGATCAAGTACTTTGGGCAGGTTTCGAGGTGAGTTGGATTATGGATAGTAAACCTTGCAGGGATTGTACAGAGTCTAATGGACGATGCGGATTCGATTATTCAACAAATCAGTCAACTTGCTTATGCCCTGATTCAGGCGCGGTTTTTAAATCCTGCCTTGCGAGTAAGAACGTCTTTCCACCGAACACAGAACGAATACGATCACCAGGTATGTACTAATAGCTTTTAATTTGTTCTTTATATATCTGCATTTCACCCGAACCAATACCAAATTAACGTATTCGAAATCCATTTGGTTGAAAGCTGACCAGTTTCGATCATGTTTTTTACACTGGGATTCGGTTGGCAACAGGATTGGTCAGATGTGTGCCCGTCCCGTTACCGGCTCAGATCGGATCGGGTTGTTAGTTGACTTTTTATTTTTCTTCCTTCTTGCACTGTAGTTGCACAGGTTTAGTTATAACAGAGTGATTAACAGAAAGAAAGATTAAAAGATGAACTCATATTCCTAAACCTGATAAGAAAACTCTATGAGGTGAGCTAGTTCTGATGAAAAGAGATTAGGAAACTTGAAGAAGATAAAAATGTCTTGCACTTCCATATCTCATACCCTCATATGAGAAGATAAAAAGTCCCAAAACTCATCCAAATAAATGTAGCTTTTCTATTATTCTCCATTCCATTTCCCTGCTCTATTTCGCTACCTCTCTGTCGACTCCTTGATCAAATTTGGCCTAATTGTGAGATAAAAGACCCTTTGATGTTTGCGGATTCTGAATTATTAATTTCACTGCTGACTTTAGGGAGAAAGATAGCGATCATTATAGCTGCTATAGCAGCTGCAGGCGTATTGATGGTTGGAACAGTCACTGGGATTCATATGCAGAAGAAGAAAAGAAGATTCCGAAAGGGCACAGAACAAACACCTGAGGGTGGGATAAAAGGTAGTATGTCAGTTTCTCACTTCCATGTGGAGAGATAAGGGAAATGCAGATAAGACTTCAAGGTTCATTGAGATGCATCATGCATGCAATAGTTATCCTAATTCCTAACTGTATATTCTCTTACAGGCACCTCCAAAGTATTCTCCAAAATGGACATGGAACTCTTCCTGAAGCACAATAAGAATCTTGCACCAAAGCGATACAAATACTCCGAACTCAAGAAAATCACCAATTCATTCAGCGACACGTTAGGTAAAGGAGGGTTCGGAAGTGTCTACAAAGGAAAGTTAACGGATGGTCGTCTTGTGGCAGTAAAGGTACTCAACGATTCGAAAGGTAATGGAGAAGAGTTCATGAATGAGGTTGCAAGTATAAGTAGAACTTCTCACGTAAACATTGTTACTTTGACGGGGTTCTGCTACGTGGGATCCAAAAGAGCTCTCATTTACGAGTTCATGCCAAATGGCTCGCTTGAGAAGTTCTTAAACAAGACTGCTTCTTCAGTTACAGAAGGTGGATTAGGATGGGAAAAGTTATTCGATATTGCAGTGGGTGTTGCTCAAGGACTGGAGTACTTGCATCAAGGCTGCAACACACGAATTCTTCACCTCGACATAAAGCCTCATAATATTCTCCTGGATAAGGACTTGCAGCCAAAAATATCTGATTTTGGCCTTGCAAGGCTGTGCCCTGATCGAGCCAGCATCATATCGATGTCAGTTGCAAGAGGAACAGTGGGGTACATTGCGCCAGAAATAGTTTGTCCAAATTTTGGAGGTGTCTCTCATAAGTCAGATGTTTATAGTTTTGGAATGTTGATGTTGGAAATGGTAGGAGGGAGGAAAAAACTTGATTCTGGGGACGGAAATTCAAGTGATGCGTATTTCCCAGGTTGGATTTACAAACAACTTGAACTGAGTGTTGCTGCTGCTGATGATGATCAGGTTATCAGGGTTTCGAATGAATGCCAATTTGTAAAGAGGAAATTGACAATTATAGGATTGTGGTGTATACAGACCGATCCAAATCAGAGGCCGTCGATAAGCAGAGTGGTGGAAATGCTGGAAGGAGAACTGGAATCCTTGCAAATCCCACCTAAGCCTCATTTGTTTTCACCTGCTGAATTGACAGATGCACATGCTTCAACTTTTGATCCAACTTTGTAATTTGTAAGTATTCGTTACCTTTTTCCACAAGAGGAAAAGTTGAGATTAATCAGTTTATGTATGGTTTGTATCAGTGTAAAAATGAACAGTGTAGAGTAAAGTTGAAGATGATTGTGTTAAATCTTAATGTGTAATATTAAGTTCTTGCCCATTCTGTACACTACTAAGAAAAATGTCAGAATAGCTCAAACAGTTCCATTAGAACAGCCTGAATTGACTTCAATATTTTCTTTTGTATGATTCCTTATCACATTGTTACATGTTTCCATGCATGTTAATTTGTCTGAACATATATAAGTGAAGCAGAGGGCAATAGTTGTGAACTAATGAACTGAAGAAACTCTTTATTTTCAACTTCAAGCTTTGTTACAGATAATTTACATCAGTGCCAGCTTTCCGGCGTACAAACGTGCTGAACATAAACAAAACATTCAAAAAATGGACTAATAGAAAGAATATATCACATTCATGCCATAGCTTTAAATTTTTAATGGCAGATGATCATCCTATGAGGTTTCATGACGAAACTCTTCTCCTGTATACGTATGACCTGGCAAAGAAAACATACAAGGCGAATCCAACCGTACTGATACCTGCCAATAGCCAGTAAAAGTAGTCAAGATGAGCATGATTCAGGTTGTCTGCGAACCAACCATCTTGCCCATTTCCAGAAGTGGCATTCTGGATGAATGATACGAGGAAGCTGCTCAAGAAGCTACCAATGCCTAGGATACTGAGGTACATTGCAAGACCTATACTTTTCAGATCACAAGGGATTTGATCATAGAAGAATTCTTGGAGACCAATCATTGTGAAAACATCAGACACTCCTGAAAGAACATATTGTGGTGCCAACCACAGTGCGCTCATTGGAACCATGGCATGTGGCATGTCCATTAGGCCATATTCCATCGCGGTTGCAAGACGCTTCCTCTCAATAATAGCTGCGTACACAATGGACACTAGAGATAAAACCAACCCGATTCCAATTCTCTGAAGCATTGATATGCCAGCAGGCTTCTTGGTAATAGCTCTAGCCATGGGGACAAAAACTCGATCGTATAGTGGAACGCAAATGATAAGGGAGACGGTGATGTAGTACTGCTGAAGTGAAGCAGCAGGGATTTGGAAGGAGTTCACATAACGATCCATCGTAGCTGCTTGCTTGGTGAATAGAGTTGAAGGCTGTGCATATACGACCGAGTACCCCAAAACGGTACACCAAATTGGGATTAGCCTAAGAATCGACTTGGCGTCTTCAACGTCAACGATGCTGCAAAATTTACCATCCTCCAGAGAGCCATCATCTGTAATCAATGCCTTGTCAAGAAACATGAACTGGGTGTTTTCCTTGGGGAGAACAGCACAAGCTTCCTCATCATCAGATTGATCAACTGTGGCAACCTGCCAGTTTTTCGCTGCTTTCACGAAAACTCTGAGAATTCTCACAAACGGATTCTGTCCATCTTTGTTTACGCGAAACCGGTATGTTGGAGTTCCAGCCAAGAACACAACCAATGTCACACACATAACAACAGCAGGGATTCCGAACCCGAGTTCCCAACCGTAATTCTCTTGAATGTATGTCAAGCACAAGAGAGGCACCAAAATTCCTCCGGAGGAGAAACAATACCACCAGTTGAAGAAGGAGCTTTTCGCCTTGTTCTCCTTTTCGTCTTTTTCGTCAAACTGGTCGGCTCCGAAAGCTTGAACACAAGGCGTGTGGCCGCCTTGAGCTAATGCAACCAAGTAGAGGGAAAAGAAGAAGAACAGGACTTGTAGCTGATCAGGTGAAGAAGAGGTGGAAGAGTTGAATGAATTGAATGAAGCTGATAGAGACAAGAACACCAGGCCCTGTAAAAAGCACAATATCCATCATTAGCTTGATTTTACATCCTTGATTTCAATTACAGATTTTACTGTTACACCCATTACAGAGTAAAAATGTTTTTCCTAAAGATAAGGCTTTGATAAGATACTATTAGTATACCAAAATGTTTCTCTCTCTAAATAAAGAAAAAAAAAACTGTATTATTGGAGCTAAAATTGGGAAAATTTACTCTGGCAAAAACAGAGGACATAAAACGGTTGAAGCTTAAAGCCACAAAATTCGAAGTAAAAACATTTTTACTCGTCGCCTAGTAATTTCATTAACTTTCCAGTTTCCATAGACAGTTCAAGCTAAACACTGAAAAGTTACAGCGAAAGTAAAATCTGAAGAAGCTAGCTTATGAGACTTACCGTAATGTATAGTATACAAGCAACAATGATCGTCTTGTATCGAGCAGAGAAGGAATCAGCCACCAAGGCACCAAGGATCGGCAAAAGTGACGCAGTTCCATACCAAGCATTCAGCAATGATGCAGCAGCTGCAGTGGACTGGCCTAGTGAGCCGGTCAGGTAGCTCACCAAATTCGAACTTATTCCGTAATAGGCAAATCTCTCCGCAACTCCGACACCTAATTGAATTCATCATATCAGAAATGAAGTTAGCTACAAGCTCTTAAAATTACTCGATTAGTCGAACAGTTTGCGATAATGTTCCAATTTTGAGAAGTTGAGTAAATTATGAAATTAATTATAAAATCTACCTATGATGAATGCAGAGGATTTCCAGCAGCCGGATTTGGACCGGGCGGAAGGGCGGTTTTTGTAGTCGACTGAACTGGAGACGTAATCGTGGTCGAGGAGAGGAGTTTCGATTTCGGAGAGGCTGTCTCCGGTGGTAGTTGAGATGACTGTCATTTTCTGTTTGAAGTGGTGATGGAATGGGAGGGAGGGGATTGTGGAAGGGAGGTGTGTGGTTTGTTTGAAGAGTTGAAGTGGAAAAGAAGAGTATTTATAGTGGGAAGAAGGGTTATAATTGTGGGTGGGAGAGTGTATTGTAAGTTACAGTGTGCTCTCCTCTATTTCGTGGAAAAGAAAAAGTTTTTTAAAAAAAATAAAAGTTTGTTTATTTGACTGATCCGTCATCGTTTTATTAGACCAAGGAAACTAATTATATTAATTGGAATTCAATATTGACGCCTTTGTCCTCTTGTCCTTTTGTTCTGTGTACAATGGATGAGTGCTTCTTTAGTAAAACGATAAATTTGAAATAGAACAATAAAAAAACAAAAAAGGAAAATGGAAAAGAAGAATAAAGAATGTTAGATTAGATGTCAAATATAGTGTAGTAGTATATCACTTCAATTGGTGCACCCTAAAATGATAGAATCACTATCTTTTGAATGTGATAATTTAATGTTTTCAGGATATGTGTATGTGAGATAAATGCAATGTTGCTCAATCGATATAGAACATCTCCGAACGCTTTATCAACGTACATCAATCAACTCGATAAACTAATAGAATGTAAATATGATTTATGATGAGACTAGAAACGCTTTAGAAGTCCACAAATAAGATCTTCTCAAACCATAGTGGACAAGGTTGGAGACCTGCAATGGGATTATGGGAAAGTGAAGGTGGGGTGATTTATTTTCGGCCTGCCTTAGTCAAGTTGAATTGGCGATTTAACGAGTATTGAATTGGACAAGGTAAGGATTAGAAATAAGAGAATATTAGTGTGTAGTTTTTACCTCATTTATGATAGTATTTATATAGGTTAGTTCGTAGGCCCCCACTTGTCTGACAAAAGTCGCTTACTTGTTCCTCGTAGTTGTCGGTACTAGGTACTCCCTCCTATTCAAAATAAATGTCGTTTTAGCTACTTTTACAATGTTACAAATATATGTCGTTTTGGGGATATCAAGACACTTTTTGCTATTTTTAGGTGTCTCTTTTAAATATTAAAATGCTTTTTAGATATTTTTTACCTAGAATTGTGTGCTCTTAATATGTGTGCAAATGTCTAAAACGACATTTATTTTGAATAGGAGAGAGTAGTACTTTACTGTGCCATGCTATTCTTTCTTCTTCTAATGATATCTCATACTTCGAGCTTTCCACTCTATAGCAAGCATATGAGTTGTTCTCTTTGATACTTTAAAGAATGATACTCCGATCTTTTAGGACACCTCAAGGATCCAGAGTGTTGCCCCCTGCTCCGGAAAATTCGATCCTGGACATCCCCCTAGTGTGACCCCCCTCTCACTGTGCACGTGGGCCCCACATGGGGGCCCACGTGCTACAGTGAGAGGGGGTCACACTA